>CAUYQG010198877.1:0-65621 GCA_963574415.1 Tarsius wallacei | reverse complement strand
TATTTGTTTATTTATTTATTTATTTATTTTTTGAGTTGGAGTCTCACTCTGTCGCCCAGACTGGAATGCAGTGGCCGCTCCCGGCCACCGCAGCCTTGACCTGCTGGGCTCCGGCGATCCTTCCACCTCAGCCTTCCAAGTAGCTGGAATTACAGGTGCACGCTACCACGCCTGGCTAATTTTTTGCCTTATTGTAGAGATGAGGTCTCACCAAGTTGCCCAGGCAGGTCTCAAACCCGCGGGCTCAGGCAATCCACTCACCTCAGCCTCCCAAGGCATGGGATTACAGGCTGAGCCACCAAGCCCAGCTTGTTTCTAGTTTTAAATGTTTAAACTTCAGTCACCTTCAAAGTACCCTCTGTTTGATGCAATACACCTATTGAGACGCTTTTCCCGATGCTCAAATAGTTTTTGAACTCATCAGTTCTGATGATTTTTGTGCTTCTGCCTTTTTTTGTTTCACCTCTTCCACATTGGCAAAACGTCTCCCTTTGAGGACTTTTTTTCATCTGAGTAAACAAAAAAAAGAAGTCACTCTGGGTGAGATTAGGTGAATAGGGAGAGTGGGGCATGGGGATCATGCTGGTTTTGGTCAAAAACTGCTGAACATTCAGTGCCGTGTAGGCAGGTACATTGAACTGCCGCACGTTGTTTGTGCAAATTACCCATCATGAAGTGGGCAAACACATGGAAAGAATCTCCAAAAAAATTCACTAAAGCCAAATGCAGCCTCTCACAACAATAGTAGCTGGTACACTGATGTCAATGGGTTCCTAGAACGCTTACCTAGTAGCGGAAGCCTGTACTACAAAGGGCATGCCCTCCAAAAGATAATTTCATTTTTTGCATACCCCCTCTTATTTTAAGGGGCAGCCCAGTGTGGTGGTGAAAGTACAGATAAGGAAGCAGGCAAATCTGGGACTGAAGGCCAGCTCTTGTCAAGCCCTACCCAATGGGATACAGTCTCTGTGAGCGTTGGCTTATTTGCAAAATGAGGATAATAAACTTATTGCCAAAGGTAAAAATAATATTTTTCTTTCTTGGAGTTAGACACAGGGCAAATTAATACAAAAAACTATGGAGCAGCTCAAATAAGAAACTGACTTTCTGAAAGGAGAGGTGAAACAGGGAGGATTTAGAAGAGACTAAACTGTGCTTTTGATGGGCTTCACAGGACATTTGTGAGGCATGTGCAGCCCATCAGCGTTGCTGCAGTGGACAAGCCACCACCCCTGCCCTGCCAGAGTTTAGAGCCACATAATCCCAGTGTGCCATAATCCCAGATCGGTCTTCAGTGCCAGGATGGAAGCACAGGAGTCAGAGGAAGAGGACGTCAACCCACTTGGTGGAAGAAAAAGCACTGTTGGAGATGGGAGAGACATTGAGAGGGTTTGACAGCTGGAGGCTGGGTAGGAGGAAGGAGGAAGGAGCAGCATTTCAAGAAGAAGAAAGAACATAGGCAAAGGCACTAAGTATGGAACAGTGGAATAATCTACCTTTATGGGACCTTGAGATACACATAACATGCTATTGTCCTGTTTTGCATTGGGCAGGTCTATGCAAAAGTCCAAGGAAGCTGGAAGGCTGAAGAAAGATACTGACAAATTTAGTTTCTTAGAATTATTGAATAAGGATTTAGGAACAGAAACTGTGTCTGTGTCTCACTCAGGCAGTGGCGAGACAAGATGGTGGGTCCCCATGCCATCACCCTCAGGACCCAGGGCTTTTACACCCAGAAGGGATGTGCAGGACAATGGAGTATAACATCAAGGCTGTTTGATCTAAGGGCAGGATTTATGGTAAGCACCTGTTTCTATATAAGGAACAATAGATAAATCTTAGAGGCCTTCCCAGAACCAGGGTTAGTCAGAAGTCAACATGGCAGATCAGCATCCAAGATGGAGTTGCTTTGGACTCCACATCCTCAATACAGTTACCTAGAAGTTGTGTGGTCCCCATAAAGTCAAGAGACTCAATGGGAGAGAACAATGCTACTTCTCAAGAGGGCAACATACTGATCTAGTTTATAGAGGCCACATAATGCCTTTCTTTCCAAGGGAATGGAATTCACCTTTTCTGCATTCATGCTTTCTTCATGTTATCTATGGCAAGTGTGACTTATAGATGCAGCTATAACCAGCATTAGCTCTTGAAGAGTACCACTTAAAAAAATCTTTTACAGGCAACCTGTTTCAGGTCCCCTCCCACTGTGGGAGCTTTTCTGTTTTCTTAATAAATCCTCCTTTCTCACCTTAAAAAAAAATCTTTTACATGTATATGCCAACAGGGACTTGGGTGTCTCAGGGCCAAGAAAGGCAATAAGTAAGAAGAATTTGGGAGACATTGGCAGAAATATCCTAAGACAGGGAAGGAACAAAAGGAACATCTAGACATGTTGAGACAGCAAACCAGTGTGCATTAAGAATACACTGGAATCTCCTGGGGTGGGGAAAAATTGCAACCCTCAGGCAGTATTTTATATACTGGAGTAAAGACAAATTCCTTATAGAAATGGTACTTACACAAACACAGAACTATGCATATGTTCCTATTGCTTGGAAATCTTATATAATAATAAAACAAAATAAATTTATAAATGAAATCAAAACTAAAAAAGGCCCATGTTCAAGTTAACAGCATCAGTTAAATGTGATATTCTGTCATTTTGCTCAGAATAAATCTCTGCTTACAAAGTGAATAACTATTGAATAATATGGTGCCAATTCTTTTGACTTTGAGATATAATAACCCAATGTTTCCAACACTTGTCTTTTTTTCCTGTAAACTCAAGATACAGAAAGTTGAATTAATTGCGTCCTTAAAATCATAGCAAACGCTCATAATTTGTCAGTACAAGACCACTCTCTCATATTATTCCATTTTCTTTTCCCCTCCATCCCCCTCCTTCCCAGTGCCCTCCCAGTCCCACAAACACCCATTTCAATGGATGTCCTTGGGCATCTGCTGTGTCAGTTAGTTTTGTTTTAAAGTATATATATATTATATATATATATATATATGGTGTTGTTTTGTGCCTTGGTTTTAATTTACATAAACAATATTGAGCAATATACTTTCTTCTGTTTCTTACTTTCATCATTTACCACCATGTTTTCAAGAACTGCCGATGTTGCTCCTAAACACTGCATTTCACAGTGCCTGCAGTGTCATGCAACATGTTGACTCTGTTTTAATCATCTCGTTTCCTAGGGATGAACACCTGGAGTGTCTCCAGTTTGCAGCTGCCACAAACAAAGTGGTAGCAAGTATTTGCATAGATTTGTGTGAGAGCTTCTCTAGAGTGTGTTCCCAGAAATGGGCTTGGTGGTTACAATATAATTTCATGTGGATAGTTCCAGTATGATTGCTTTCCACAGTCTCTGTGTCTCTTACACTTCCAGAAGCAGTTCATTAGTTAATCTTCCTCTCCCTGACAGCATCGAACTTTAAAATGGTTGCAACTTGAGAGGTATAAAGTATATGTTGTTTTAAGTGACATTTTTCTCCCAATTAATAGTGACGTTGGCTGTCTCTTCAAACTGGCTATTTCTTGTTAGCCAGTTTGTTTTCCCTGTTGTGAATTTTCTAGCCATGGCTTTTGTTTACTTTTCTGTTGGGTTTCTTCTCTTGTTTATTTGCAGGAATATTTTTTATAACATACATAGTGACTTCTCACTGATTTTATACATTCTTTGCCAGGTTTGTCATCAACCTGTCTGAGTTTTGTCTATGATGGCCACCAAAAAGTAGAAATCTTTGATTTTGATGTAGTCGAATCTATTAATTTTTTTACATTGTCATTTGTGATCTTTAAGTCTTGTTTAAAAAGTGTTTTCCCTCCTCAAGGACAATATACTTTCATATATATGTAAATATAGATATATATAATCTATTTGCTTAAAGTTATGAGATTTGTTGTAGGTTTTTTAGTATATAGCTTTTTCAGATTAAGTTCTAAGTTCTATTCTTAGATTTCTGAAAGTTATTTTAAAAACATAAATGATTTACATTTAATCAGATGCTTGTTCTGATTATATTAAAATAGTAGTATAGTTATTCTTATTTCATCCATGAGTATAGTGATTTAGAACAGATTTATTGTATTAAACTACTCTTTCTTTCCCAGGATAACTCTTATTTTGGTTATAATCTTTTTAACTGTTGTGTCCAGGTAGTTAAGATTTTATCTAGAATTTTTGCTTCTGTGCGCATAAGTGAAATGAACCTGTGATTTTTCTTGTCATGCTGTTAGGCTCACAATAACATTAGCCTCATGAAATGAGTTAGGCATCCTTCTTTTTCTATTTTCTAGAACAAGCTATATGGGGTTGGAATTACTTATTGCTTAAACATTTACCAGAATGTCTCTGTATAAATGACCAGACCCATAGTTCCCTAGAAGTTATTTAATTACCTTTCATGACATTATATTTTGCACATTTTTTAAGTTTATGCATTATCTAGTTTTCCCCCATTTTATTAAAACATATTCATAATTTTTAATATTATTTTTAAAAAAATCTATATAGTATCTGAATTTCTTCCCTTAGGGCAAAAAGCCTCTATGTCCTGTCTGATCTTTACCATCCGACCCAAGGCTCTTTTCCAACACCTCTTGGTCCCCAAATCCTAGCCCTTGTGTCTGAGTTACTGTAGGGGAAGAAGTACAATGGAAAGAGATAGGGGTGGTAATGAGGAGGGGGAGAGGTTGCTAATGAGGTGGGAGGGGTAGTTAAGAGGTAGAGGAGGGGTAGTCATGAAGTGGAAAGGGGTAGCAATGAGAGGGAGGGTAGTCATGAGGTGGGGAGGGGAAGTAATGTGGTAGGGGAGGGGCAGCAATAAGGTTGGGAAAAGGTAGTCAAGAGGTGGGGAGGGATAGTCATGAGGTGGGGGAGGGGTGGTCATGAGGTAGGGGAAAGGTCATAGTGAGGTGGAGGAGGGGTAGTAAATAGGTAGGGGAGTTGAAGTAATGAGGTGGGGAGGGGATAGTTGCTGTATTTTTCCCACTTTTTAAATCTGCTGGCCTGTGCCTGTGAATACAATTCTACTTGTTGCCATGGTCATTATAATGCAAATCCTGACATTGTGGTCACATCACAGTACTTGGTTATGCGGTAGCCAACTCAATCCAGATCATGCTTCTATCAACTTCTTTTAAAGATTCATATAAAAGTAAAAGCACAAAGTTAAAATTTCTCCAGGGTTCTGTTGATTCCAGTTTGAGAAGCACTGCTTTTTAAGGATTTCTCTTTGCCTGCCTGCTTTGCTCTATTTGTTTAATTATTTTAAATTACTATTACTGTTTTTGGAGTCAGGTCTCTCACTCTGTCACCCAGGCTGGTATGCAGTGACACGATCACAGCAGCCTTGACCTCCTGGGCTCAGGCAATCTTCCTGCCTCAGTCTCCAGAGTAGCTGGGACTACAGGTGCATGCCACTGTGACTGACTAATTTTTTATTTTTTTTTTTGTAGAGACAAGGTCTTGCTATGTTGCCCAGACTGATCTCAGATTCCTGGGGTTAAGCAATCCTCTCTCCTTGGCCTCCCAAAATGCTGGGATTCCAGGCATGATCCACCATGCCTGGCCTTACTCTATTTATTTTTAATATTAATAATACTTTGTCATCTTAACATGGGAAGTCATAATATTTTACCAGTTCAAAAAAAAAAAACAAAAAAAATGAGGAAAGCACCTTCCAGGCAGAGGAACCAGCACTTGCAAAGATACGGAGTCAGGAGAATGCAGAGTATGATTGCGAGCAACACAAGGCAGAGAAGTTTCTAGAGCACATGTGCATGAATTGAGGATAGTACATATGCCGAATGAAGTGCTGAGGAGACTTGGAGAACCATGAGGGTTACAGGAAGTCTGAGGCCCTTGGGAACAGCTCCAGGAGGCTGTTGGGAGGAAGCCAGCTGGGGGCTGGGCTGTGCTGCCACATCCAGGGATGAAAGAGGGTGGCTCACTTCTGGGTCCTTCCTATGGTGAGCATCCTCTCTGTGCCAGAAAGACACAGTGGAAGGGAGGCAAGTGGGCAAACCAGGTGGAATTCTGGAGGTAGAGGAAGGTCACAGGAGAAGTCAAGGATGACTCCTGAGGTTTTAGGCTGAGCAGCAGGGTAAATGGCGCTGTGTCTACTGAGACAGCAAGACTGCGAGGTAGGACTGAGTTCATGGCACTTGGGTGGGGAATGGACATAGGCAGGCCACGCCCCTCCCAGCCAGAAGCCCCCAGAGGGGGAGGAAGGTCATGGACGAAATCAAGAATGACTCCTGAGGCTTTAGACTGAGCAGCAGGATTGATGGCATTGTGTTTACTGAGAAGGCAAGACTAAGAGTGGGACTGGCAAAACAGTGGGCAGCAAACAGCAAAGTGACATTGTAACTCCTGGTCATAGGAAATAAGAACTGAGCCCTAGAAGGAAGCATGCAGAGTGGTGTGATTAAAGGAGCTGCAGGCCAGGGTCCTCTGCACAGGGGGTAAAGAGATGTGTTCCGAGGAGGTGACAGCTAAGCAGAGGCCCCAGTGTGGATAGGGACAGCCTGGGAAAGAACTTTTGAGGCTGAAGGAACAGCAAATCAATAGCTCCAAGACATGTTGCTGGGTGTGCTAAAGGCCAGGCAAGGAGCAGACAGCTGCATGAGCTAGCCAGGACAAAGGGCAGGGCTGGTCTGGCCATGACACAGGGCTGGTCCTGGTGTGGTTGGCAGCTGTGGGGGTTCTGGCTGGGAGGGGAATAGCCTGCCATGCATTGCAATCCCTGGGTGTGGGGAGAAGGAGGGCATGGGGTCAGAGGGGAAGCAGGACTCCAGTTCCGAGGCTGCTGAGGGTCCAGGCCCAAGACCATGAGTGTTGTGGTAGAGAGGAGGAAATAGGCAGATTGGGTGGGATTCTGGAGGCAGAGGGGTAGGAAGGTCATGGATGAAGTCAAGGATGACTCCTGAGGTTTTAGGCTGAGCAGCAGGGTCGATGGCGCTGCTCTTAGTGAGAAGGCAAGACTATGAGTGGCACTGGTGAAACAGTGGACAGAGAGTGCTGTTGGCAGTGAAGAGGACAATGGCTTGAAGGAAGGGGAAGACTTTGTGTTCTTCTGAGAGAAGACCGAGCTCACTTTTGTTGAAGGAGAAAGGGCTCTGGACAGGGAGAGCTGCAGGGAGAGCTGAGCAGACATGTGATGAGAGAGGAAGACAGGCTGGACAGACTGAGGAGTGAGTTCTTGGGGAAGGGAAACTCCCTCTGCAGAGATGGGAAGAAAGGGGGACAGTCTGGAAAGGTGGGAATGAAAATGGCCCATCTCAGTCTCTTAGGCAGGATGCCCAGCCATGTACTGCTCATCTGTGTGTTTGGTGGTGGCGGAATGGGAGGACGTGGTTCTGAGGATGCCCTTTGAAGTTCTTTTAAACAGACTGGATAGCCTGAGGCTGTCACCCATAATTAACTGACATTCTACCTAGTTCCACATAGCACCTTCCCTTTCCAGAAAAGCAGCTCATCTGTGAACAGCAGAGCCCCACATCCATTAAACATTTATTGGGTGCTTACTATAGACAAAAAGCTTTGTAAGTCTGAGGGTATAGACACAGCTGAGGTATTGTCCTCCATCTCAAGGAACTCATGATCCTGTTAGGGACAGTGACAGCACAATCAGAGTCATAAAACCAGGCAGAATAAAGTGCTAGGGAGGAATCCCAGCAATCACTATCAGCAAGGACATAAAATATAATTCTGATGGGAGAAGGGTGCAGGTAGGTCAGAGAAGACAGCTTCAAGGAGGGCTTGCCTCAAGGTGAAGGAGGGAGGGCACTCTCAAAGGGGGAACAAGGTGAGCAAAAACCACTGCCACTGTCCTGAACACAGTTGAGGTGGAGGGTCTGCAAGACACTGAAGTGGAAAAAATTGGGAAATCATGAAGAAACCAGAAGAAACCATGCCAATTAGCATGGAAGCAAAAGGTCCAACGGGGCCTCTTTCCTTGGAAGCTATTTGAGGGCTTCTTCTTCCTGACCCAAGTCCCTTGAATCACACAGCCTCCAGGAAAGAAGGGTCCCACTGCCAGGAATACCTGGGCTCTGAAGGAGCTGAGTGTGCCTGGGATGTAGGGCTTTCTCGCACAGCGGGGACTGGTGTTAAGACTATTTCCGTTATTGTTCCCATCATAATCAGCATTTCTCACGCTGCCTGTTATCTCCTTCCGGTCCTTAGTAGCTTGTGATGTTCTGCCTGTGATTTCTCTATCCAGGCAGAACCATTTCCTCCAGCTGCCCCTCCTCCTTTTCTTTGCTTCTTTCTCCTAAAAGACAGCCCAAGACCACGAGCTTTTTTTCTTAAGCACAAAATAGTGACTGCGTATTTTCGCATGCTGTAACAAAGGAAAGCATTATGTGGAGGAAAGAAAGGCTCTTAAAGGATGAAATAAAACTCCCATTTCCTAAATTTTAAATCTGTCTCTCCCACCAAAAAATACAGTTGAGCAATTTTTTGTGTGTATGTGGTGTACAATTCTACCCTTCATAGGTCAGGAAGAGCTTTCAAGAAAGCCCAATGTTCCCTTTTTTGCATATGCCAAACATTTTCACCCAGAGTAAAATCAGTTGCTGTTTTAAACAAATTGATTTTTCTGGAGGATGCTGTAAAATATTATTGCAGGCAGAACCAGCCTGGGGCAAAAATTGTGGGAATGGTGTGAAGCTTGTCTGCGGGGCTCTTGATTCCTCTTTCCTAATTAGGGGCTGGCCTCCACTGGCACCTGTCCCATCCTTCCTGCTGAGGGCTTAGATTTGCAGTGGAGAAAGCCAGGAGCCTGGGAAGGTGGGGTTAGCTCCCAGCTCAACCACTAACCAGATGTGCCACCTTAAGCAAGTCCCTTCCTCTCTTGGGGACATAAAATAAAGGTGTTGGATCAAGAGAGATTAAAACTCGAATGACCACAGGGTGGTACAGGTTATGAAAATGGATGAGGTGGGCCAGGCAGAAGACAGGAGGGAGTGATGGAGACTGGGGCAGCATGGAGAAACCCTGCCATGACTAGGGAGCAGGTGTTTGTCCATTCAGCTGACTGCTGCCAGAAAGCAGGCCAGCCCAGTGTTGCCAGAACTTTTAAATGACTCTGCAGTCCAGGCAAACCCGTCTGCAGGCCTAATTTGGCCTGGAGGTGGTCATCTTGTGGTCTCTAGATCAGAGGATGTCTATGGCTCTTCAGGTTCTATGAGAAGTTGGTGGGAGAGTCAAGCTCTACTCTCTCTTTCGAGTGTTTTAACAGCAATGTCTTGCAGATAGGAAGCCCGAAGAGTGTGTCTAATGGTGGAGCCGGAAACTTTATGATGGGCCATTGGAAAAGTTATTTGCAGCAAGAATTCTACCTGGCACAACTCCTGCTCCACCAGCAAACGATACTCCCCTGGTGCTCTGTCTGCGCACAAGACCAGCACTGTTTATGTGGTTAGCTTCTGTAAAAAGAGACCCATTCGGTGCAAAGTTGGTCTTAGATCCTGAGTGACATTTTAACAAAACGACTACCCAAGTCAGATAAGAGGCCCCTTACTGGCCATGGGGCAGGAAGTCTGGAGAGACCTGAGCTGTGAGGGAGGAGGGGAAAGTGGTGGGGGGAGACTTGAATCGTGTAATCATACACAACCAGAATATCCATTCTACCTCCCTGCCCCAAATATGTTCAACCTTTAATATGCCACCCCAAACTTACCTTCTTGTTTCTGTCCAAAGACTTTCTTATGGCCCTCATTCAGGCAAGAAAAATTCAGATTTCCTAACTTTCATAACACAATTCCAGCTTTGTCTTGTCTGCGGGGCTGGTTTCTGAGGCGTGTGACTCTCCATGCAACATTTTAGTGTTTGCCAGTATTCAGTACTAACGTGTTTTAGTTCCAGGCAAAGCTGAGTTGGGATAATGGATAGATTTTAAGTTAGATCAAAGTATATGCCAATCACTTATTGCTTAATGTTAATTAAATCCTCTTCCTGACTTGCGTTGGCTGTTCAGAAAGAGATATTCTTGCACCATATTCACTTCATTCCCTGCGGAAATCTCTTCACTGAGTTGTATTGGTTACCATGCCCATGACTTTTATGGAAGGCCATTTTAAGAACCAGCCAAATGAAAAACATTTGCACATTTCCTCTAAAAACTGTTGTGGAAGATATTGTCCATTAAGTTGTTCAGTGTTCCTGATACAATGATTCACGTTATAAGTTCCTCTTAGAATTTAATATCAGGAAATATTTTCTTCTCCAGGCAAAATAGAATGCTTCCTCTCAAGTAATCATAAAGATTCTAGACCTCAGAATGCCCCCTTCCTCTTTTACCATGGCTGCTAGGAATCTCAGAACCTGCCTTCACAATGGTGGCATCAACTGCATATCCCTAAATCTGGAGAATGATTCTCTTTTTGCTTCATTTTCTTGATCTTGACCTGTTGTTTTTATTTTAATTGTTCTCTTCATATATGTGTTTTATTGCATGTTGATTAAAATGGTTTTGAGCCGGGCTCGGTGGCTCAGCCTGTAATCCCAGCGCTTTGGGAGGCTGAGGTGAGTGGTTTGCCTGAGCCCGCGGATTCGAGACCCGCCTGGGCAACTTGGCGAGACCTCATCTCTACAATAAATAAAATAAATAGCCGGGTGTGGTAGTGCGTGCCTGTAGTTCCAGCTACTTGGAAGGCTGAGGCAGGAGGATCGCCGGAGCCCAGCAGGTTGAGGCTGTGGTGGCCGGGAGTGTGCCACTGTACTCTAGTCTGGGTGATGAAGTGAGACTCCAACTCAAAAAAAAATAAACAAATAAAATGATGTTGGAAGTAAACAGTACTAAATTATACATATATTTTGAGATCATTTGCAAACATGCCATTTCATTATTGTTTTCAAATTACTTCATTTGTGTCTCTTTAATCTTCTCAGTTGAAATTGTAAATTAGAAAAAATTTCAATTTTACATAACTTGGAGTTCTACACCCAGTTAGCACTCAATAAATACTTGCTAATTTGTTCACTTCATCATTGACTCATGGCTCATTCCCAAGATACTGAACGAGGGAAAAGCTTGGATCACGTAAAAAATGGAAGTTTACTCACAAATAATGAAGTGAGAGAAAGGACAGTTTTCACACCCTCTCTCCCAACTCTGTAAATAAATAGGGTATCTGGCACAGGAGATAGAGTTTAACTTAGTGAAGGCCTATACTCCAGCAGAAATTCCCACTGTTCAAGGGCACTTCAAGACCAGAAAGTGGATTCTACTTGTTTTAAATTTCTCTGTACTTAGCAAACATGCTCTTAGTATTTGTTGTGCACTTGACCCTGTGTCTGGAGAGGGAAGACAGAGACATGGGGAGTCGTCTAGTCTGGGAAGTTGCATAGAAAGGAAGGCAGATCTCAGGGCTACAATTGACAAAATGGCTCCAAGACATTACCATTAGGGTCACTTCTCCCTTGGAATTTTCTAACTTTGTGGAATTGGGTGAGGGGAGCCGAGGCATGGTGACAATGAGGAACCACCCACCTACTCACTTTATAACATATGTCCTCACACAGTTCAGTCACCTTTCAGCTTCCAACTGTTGGACCACTAAGTCCACCACTACTATGTTCTTGACCCTCCTGCCTACAGCCATGACCTGGTTGTACTGAGGCATAACACAGCTCACACCAGGGTAGAGAGATGCATACTTGCTTGCAGCTGGGGGTGGTGAGGAGGTGGCACTGATGAGATTTGCTGTAAACTGAGACCAGTTACCTTAGAACTAAACAGTCCACATTGCCCAGGGAGGAATGACACTATTGCTGGACAATGTGTCTATTGACACTCGTTTACAGAAATTGTTTACTGACCCTGTGGGGTAACATGAGAACCTAGCAGCTAACACATCCCCTAATTTGTAGTGACAATCGCTCTTCACATGCATACTGTTAACATGTTAGGCAATACATATCTGTGTGCTTTGCCTTTTTAAAGCAATAATAATCTTGGGGAGATAGCAAGTCATGGTCACAATTTATTTGAGAGGGTGTTTAGTAATGTAGCATGCATCTGTGAAATTCGACTTAATCCTGGGTGGCCTGTGTGCATAGTTACGTTTTAATTTGCACATGATTGCTGACTCTCCTATCACTTAAACAATCAGGATGCATCAAATGATTGGCTGTTGTCTTATAACATTTTGTTTTCCCCTTTGGAACTCTTGGAATGAGACCATCACATCCCACAGCCATCTGCAATATCGCCTGTGCATTGCTGGATATTGAATAGATATGATGGGTATTGAATTTGGCATCACTTCTGTGGTCATATTTCTATGCATTTTTCATTGCCTTTTGAAAAGAAAATAAAAAGAAGGAAGGAAGTAATTAAAAAGTTCCCTGGGCCTTGCAGAACTGCCCTTGCATTTCTAGCTCCTTCTCTTGCCATCCTTTGTTTAGTTTCCCCTTCCTGTAATAATATCTTACCTTTGCATAGGACATATGTTTTAAAAAGCGTTGTCCAACAGAGCACTGTGTTGGATCCTCACATTGACTCTGCGGTAGATGGATGGGCCTTGTGAAGCTCCATTGTACATATGAGGAAACTGAGGCACAGAGAGTTGGTGATGTAGAGACAAGTCACTGTTACTCAGTGACAGTTTAAGAGAAACCAAGAATCCCTGATTGGTGTTTCCAAACACTTCCCACTCGGTAGCTCCTTCTAATAGAGGTCGATGGAATGAGAAATGAACCCTGCCACAGCTGAGAGGAGCAGGGAGCATGACTCCAGGATGCCAAGAGTGATCATGGAACAGGGTGTGAGGAGTAAATGTCTACCTGGAGAGAGGCCATTTCTAGTGAAGGCCAAGAATATGCACATGCTTCTTTGTCTTGGTCCTCGTAGGTAGCATCACCCACCGGATATGGAAGAAGCATCTTAGACTCCTTTCTCCTCTCGCCCAAGGGTTGACAAAGTTCTGTTCTTGTTTCCACTAGACATTCTCAGAACTAACTCTTGCCTCTCTTCCAGTTGTCATTGTCTTATCTCAGGCTTCGTCCTTTCTGGTAAACATCCCAACTCCTAGCCATCTCTAAGTCTCTACTCTCCTCGACTGCATGCCAGCTGCCAACCTCAATCCCTCCTCCATGGCACTGCAAGGGTAACAGAATGTAGATACAGTCATGTCACTCCCCCACTTCAATCTTTCCAGTGACTTTTCATTGCTTATAGAAAATCTGATCACCTTTCACAACCCGGCTTCTGGGTGCTTCTCCAGATGAATCTGTTGTGACTCTTGGCCTCTACCCTTAAGTTTCAGTGGCTCACATCTGCAATCCAAGCACATTGGGAGGCTGAGGTGGGAGGATTGCTTGGGGCCAGGAATTTGAGACCAGCCTGGCAACATAGCGAGAACCCATTTCTAAGAAAGAAAGAAAGAAAGGAAGGAAGGAAGGAAGGAAGAAAGAAAGAAAGAAAGAATGAAAATCAGGTCTTGCTTCCCTGCTTTTGCATATGCTGTTCCATAGGTTTGCAATACTCTTTCCTCTAACCACAGATACATACACAGGCATGTGTGCGAACATAGTGCCCATATGCTTTTCACTTTCTTTGCTTATCTCTTGTGGACTGGGGGCAAGTAGTGGGGAAGTGTTCTTCAAGCTTCAGCTTCCAGATCATCTCTTCTGGGCTGCCATTCCTGGTCATCTGGGCTGAGTGGGAGGCCCCTCATTTTGCTACTAGAACACCCTTAAGAGTTGCCATGGCCTTGATTGGTATTATTGGGTCTACTTCTCTGTCTCCTCTGATTATGACCTACTTGGTAGTAGGGACAGGGTCTTATTAATCTTCATAGCATTAGCCTAACAGTATCTAACACATATTAGGTTCCACATAAATGTCTCTTAAACTAAAGTGAATTGGCACGAAAATTCCATTTTCTCCCTGTAGTGATAGACTTCAGCACCTCGGACAGCTCATTTCTCTACCCTGTGCTATGAGGCTTTCCTAGTCAATAATTGACTTAACACATTCCCCCTTGGCTTAATACAAAGGATTCTCAGCGCAATCCTAGAGCCTACAGCAAGCCCATTTGTAAGCCAGCTTCTCGAACAAAGGGCTACATTAGTGAAATGTAGTTTCTTGTTACAGTGTCAGACTTGGGGAAGATTTTTTAAAAATCCTAGCTGAGAGACAAAAATATATAAGGATTGCTGCACTGCTGAGCAGCCTCTTCTCCTGCCCATGGAGTAAAAATTCCTTGCTTTGTGGGCCATTCCACCCCTGATACCTTCTCACAATGCATAAAGGAAGATGTTGTTGAGTATATTAATCCTTACACTATGTTCTCCCTATGAGGGCACCTAGGAGAATTTACTTGGTGTTCTCACCTGGATACTTCTCCTAGAGAACACATTTATTTTTATCTTATGAACAATGCAAACCATAAAGCTGATTTTATCTCTCTCTTTCTCTCTCATTGACTGCTAGAAAGCTCAAAATTATACTGGTGGTTGGCAACTTGCTAGTATGTCAAACCTCAAAGCACAAATTTTTATATAAACCTCACTTTCAGGTGCATCTTTTTTGTTACTGTCTTTTCATTTGATCAGTTTCCCTTAATGTCATGCATTTTATTTTGCTCTCTAATATATCTCCTTACCATTTGAGTCCTTTTGTTATCAAGGTCAGACTCAGCACATAACTATATATCACAATAATTACAGTGAGAACACAGAACACAGAACACAGCATGGTGTGGAAGTTCTACTTCATCAAGTTAGTCTGCCACGTGTCTTCAACCCCACCTGGGCAGTTACATGCGCTCACACAAGGCACCTCTACTTGGGAGGACATGAGATTACACATTTAACTATGAGAAGCTAAATTTGCTTATCTTTTGTTTCTGGCACTTTATGGTAACTTCAGCCCTCATTATCCCACTTACAAATACATATGTGGTCAGTTATAATGTGATTTGATATGGCAAAATGGGTGAAGTGATGAATACCTAGTCCTGGGCCTTTAAAGAGTGGCTGAGGGCATCATTTTGTGGAGAGAACATGCACACAATGTGAGACACCCCCCCCCCCCCAGTGTGCCCGGGGGCTTCAAAGGGAATAGCAGAGACCTGATCAAGGGTCCTTCCACATAGTGAAGAGCCACTAAATATGCGCCCTTCACAAAGTCTTTTGAAGTAGGTAGGGTAAAGTAAGCTTTTAGAACAGTTTCAGTTAGATGGGCAGGCAAGCTTTAAATCAAACATCTTTCAAAAATCTCTGACTGGTGTTGGTGCTGGAGACAATAGTACCGGCATCTCTGGCTTCACAACTAAGTCTTCCTAAATGCTACCTCCCAGACAGATGGCCAAATACTTGAGGAGCTCATTGCCTTTACCGTTCACAATGAGTTTTATGAATGGGCATGCTCCATGTTTGTCTGGCACCCTCAGACCCCATGTAGGAAAGGCAAGAAGGAAGGAGAAGGGCTGGGATACTTTGTTCCATAGTCCTAAACCTTTCCCTGAGTAAGAAGCACATAGGGAGAAGCTTGTCAGGCTGCTCTCCTTAAACTAGAAAATCTTCATCTCTGCAATGACCTAGTTACCCATATCACCTTCCAAAGATGCAAGAAGCTTTATTTCATGGCTTTTATTCACTCAGCCAACAAATATTTACTGTTGGCCAGGCACTGTTCTAGCCAGAGGGATACAGCTGGAGAGTAAACAGAAGAAGCCCGTGTGCTTACTGAGTTCATGCTCTCGTGGGGATTGTGTGGTTCCTGTGGAGAAAAACAAGCAAGGGCAGGCAGGCAAGTAGTGAAATGAAATAGCTGTGGGAAGCTCTGGTGGAGGACATTTGGACAGAGACCAGTATGCCATGAAGAAGGCAGCTAAGTGGATGTCTAGGAGAGCATTCGGAACCAAAAGAAGAGGAAGGTTAAAATTCCCCAGGTGGAATGCGCCTGGAGGCCAAGGTAAATTAAACCAGAAATCCTGGTGAGGGTGGAGAGTTTGCTAGGCCAGGATCATGAGAGGTCTTGTTGTTGTGATGCAGTCCTTTGACTCCATGTGAGCTCGAAAGCCACCAGAGGGCTTTGAGTGGTACACTGACTTGAGACTCAAAAGACTCCTCTTGCTGCCACATTAGAGTGCAGACTCTAGGGGGCAGGGAAGCAAGACTGCCAGGTTTCACGGGAGATGCTGGTGTGGGCCCAGGGTATGTGCCATAGAAGTGGAGGGGGTGAGAACTTTTTGAATGTTTTGAAGATAAAGTTGGTAGACTTTGCTGATACATTGGATGTGGGTGTTGAGAGAAACAGAGACGTTGAGAATGATTTCAAGACTTTTGGTTTGAACAACACAAAGAGAATATTTCATTCAATAAAACTGTGTTTCCATAAGAAATAATATGCATTAAAAGATAAACAAAATTAGGAAAATTGATACATCTGTTTGGGGAAAGAAATTCTAAATGCAAATAAGTAAATTATGCAAGAGGGCATAATTTAGCCCTATGAGTGGGTGATTTGTTGGAACTTGGACCTGGGACTAGATTTTTTGTAAAAGTGGTCCAATCAAGGGGAGGGGTGTCCTGCTAAAATGTGGAAGATGATTTGGTGACATTCTAATCTCAGCTGAAGGTCTCTGGTACCCTGACTTTCCCTTTCCCTAACATCCTGATGTGTGGGCCCTTGCGACCTGCAACTGACTAGTTCAACACCAGTGTTATCACTTCCTCAAGCTCTGGCACTGTGGTTCAGAGCAGGATTTGGCTGGATGGTCCTTTTGTGCTGAGATTTGGCCTGAAGCCACATGCACAAGTGTCCATTCATTGCAAAACTATCCAAAGGTAGGTCAGTCCAAGAGGGTTTGGGATTCTAATACATGAATGACAGGGAGCCTGGCATTTCCACATGAAGGAGGTGAAACATCCTCTGGAAGTCATTGAGGAAGGGGACCTTATCCCTACCCAAGAGAGTCACGGTTGGTTATTGTTAATGACTAGGAAACCTTTTGTGATTTGTTATCCTACCCAGCTGAACAAGAGCAGACTTGTGAGGCATCTCTCCTGCTGGCAGGACTCCACATAAAAGCAAGTTTATTCTCACTGTCTCTACCCCTCTCTGAGAAGGTCTCAGCCTCGGAGTCTTAGGGACATTCCTGGAAGGTCCACATCCCCTGCTCCACAGAGTCTGACTCACAGGGACCCAACTGTATGAGTTAAGTTTCTATAGAGAGGAGCAATTAAAACCTGGAAAATTCATGTGTCCCTTCTCAAGTTCCCTGGAGATGGGAGGAGAGAAGGAGCTTGTCACCTCTGAGGATTGATGCTCATTTCCCCCTCATTATATTCAATGTCTTCTTCCCTGCAGAGCATGAATGATGGTGATCATGAGGCCATATGTACAGATAAGAAGTCTGAGCAAAGAGATCTAATCCAAAGTCACAGTCTAGACAAGCTTTAGACAATAAAAATGGGCCTAGAGGACATTAGACTTGACATTTCCCCTTCGTGGGAGATTTCTTCTTGGAGCCACACAGGAGTTCATTCAATGCTTAATTATCCAGGCCCTGATTAGCCGATACCTGGAATTATTTTGGCCTCTAAAGATGAACCCATCATGAAAATATAAATGTATTATTTCTCACTTGTTGTCACCAAATCAGGCTGTGGATTACTCAAGGCTGCTCTATTTTTTTTTTTTTCTACTTTTTGTCTTTTCATGGTTTTATAAATCAGTCCTATCTCCCTCCACCCTAGGGTAAGTATGAGTAGAAAGAAGAGGCACTGCTCAACATAGACTATGCATTTGTGAGTTAGGAGATAAGATTTGGTGTGGGAGAAGCTAACTGGCTTAAAAATGATATTGGATTCTCTGTAAGTTTTAATTATCCATGTTATCTCTACTTTTGCATTTATGGATCCCTGAACATCGGCAGTAATGACTGCACAGTTGACAACTGCACCATGTAATAACAACGTCTGCTCTGTAATCATACCCAGCATGTCATTTATCAGGGGTCATTAGAATGTGGGATGTGGGGGAGCAACACAAATAAGCAAGACAAGCCCTGAGTGCAGTCTTGAATTCCCAGCCATCTTTCATTATCTCTTAACTTTCTTAAACATCAGCGTCACAGAGACCCAGTCTCTTCTTTCTTACGTATTTTCAAAATCAAGTCTGTAAGATCCATGTTGGAGTTGCGCTAGCACTTTCTTCCTTAGTATAAATTGAGTTGGTTTTAAATCATCCGATGCATGTTTGTCATGAAGGTAGCAAAGGAACTCATTGTTGGACAGTCTTGGCATCTCATGATTATTTTTTCAAGATTCTGGCCTGAGGCATCAGGTCAAAACCTGGCATGGGGTCTATAACTACCAAACATGGGTTTGTTAGAGCTAATGAGGCTCAGTGTCCAAACAGGGAGGCCGCCTCAGTCAAGATTCATACAGCAGGGAGCCCTGAAACTCCAGGCAGGGAGCCAGGCTCTAACAAAGATTCCATACAGAGGGTTTCAGAAATCTGGTAGAAGACAATATAGTCATTACTTGGGAGTCCTATCCATGGATGAAAGGTTGTGACCCCCAACTTGGGGTTCAGGGACAACTCTTCAGTCCTAAAGGAGAAACTAGAAAAATCAAGATAATTGTCAGGCAGTAAAAAATCAAAGAGGCCTTCCTAGGTCCTGGAAGAGAGTACAGGGAGTTCTAAAGGGAGACTGACACAAGTGTTAGTGGGAGAACTGAAATGTACTTATATGTGTAGAGTACTTAGAACCTAGTAAACCATCCTAAGTGTTAGCCATCATCACCACTGTTATTATTCTTATATGACTATCCCAGGAACACCAGCTCTTGTCCTGCCTATAGAGGAAGCTGTGGGTAATATTGAACACCTGGTCTCAGTTCAGGCAAGTGACCAGTGCTAGCCCAACTGCTGTGGGCAAGACTGTTTGGATGCTGCCTTTTGCATCTGTGGATTAGCACATCTGGAAAGTGGATCAAGGATGCTCTCTCAGGGAGAAGGAACAGCAGGCCCAGTTTGGGCATCTGGATAGAAAGGACATGCAGGGTGGAGCTGGCACTCATGGTGTGGTCTGAGAGTATCCTGCATAGGTGACTCTGGGACAGTAACATGTAATGAGTAGCTCCCCAAACCTGATCATGTATGACTTCTGTGTGGGACACACAAATCCTCTTAACTGAAATTGAATTTTTTGCATCTTTAAAATAAACACTCAGGAATCCAAATGTAGATAATGCCAACTGCCTTCTTGGTAATCTATGGTCCTCTATGGACTGTAATAGTCAGAGATGAATATGATGCATTGTTTGACAGAGGGTCTTCTACAGCAGGGATGGAACACAGTATTGCACAGGAGTGTGGACAATAGGATGATTGCTGGAAACTTCAGCAATTAATTCAGTCTCTATAGAGTTAATTCTGTCTGAAGCACATGCTACCAATTCCATCTGTATTGGTGCATCTGGATCTTGGGGGAGTTTTTTTATTAAAAATTCTCAAATCGGTGCAATACAAGAGAATTACCTCCTTGCCACTCTATATCTCCTGCCAAGTACTTGATAAAATGTGTTCTACAAACATAGAGATGGAGTCGTGATAAGAAAACTCACTCTTGCAGAATACCAGAATTATCTGACCGGTGTTGCAGGCAAATGTGAAAACCAGGACAAGTCCTTACTGCAGAATTTCCATTGAGCTGAAGCAAAGTTGGGAGGGAAAACTGGAGATCCTTCAGTTTGTCCACATGTTGGTGAACATGCCCAAGATAGAATGACCCAACTGCTCAAAGTGGAACACATCCAGGTGGAATCCAGGGCTGGCATCTGAGTCAGACCCAAGTGTTGGGTCAGTTTCTTTCAGGATGACCCCACATGTGCTTATGACTTCAGGGTATGCATGAGAATGGAACAGAACTCTTGTTTTCTGGGGATACTTCTTATTAATTGTCTAATGAACCAGGATTTCTATCCCTGCTGCCCACATCCAGCCTCAGTGGCACCCACAAAGGAACAGAGGAGGGCCAAGTAGGGAGCAGTGGCATTAGAACATTGGCTTGGGGCCATTTGCCACTGAAAGAATGTTGAGGGCTGGGGCAATCTTGAACAGCCATGACAACCTCTTTTTTAGTTTTTTCTTTGTTTATTGGGAGGGAGTGTTGATGATAAGTAGCACCATGTAAAATGATAACTTACTATGGTAAAGCAGTGGTTTATCCCAAAAAGAGCATCATTTGGGAAGAGGCAACTTGGGATTGAGTCCTAGAGCTACAGGAGCTCCCTGAGCACAAGCCAGTCATCTTCCGTTTCTGTGCCTCAGTTTCCATATCTGTAACAGGATGGTGGAGATAGGGTAGACTAAGGTATGTATTAGGACCCTCTCAACTCTAACATTTCAAGTCCACGAGTCCTATACTGTGTCCCTATGTGTTAAGTCCCAGCCAACACCTACATTTTCATTCCAATGACACATTTCCTCTCTGATACTTTCCATTCTTCATATGCTCTTGGGTTACTCAGATAAACCTCTCACCTGAAATAGTCAGACAATCATTTAGCCAAGAAAACACAATGTGAAAGACCATAAAGGCCCATCAGCAGAACAGATGACTCCACACACAAGGCAGAAGAGACTGCAGGTGACACAGAGGGCAAGGCTGATGGGAAGGAGATAAGGGGCAGTTGCGGGATGGATGAAATCGAGGGAGGGAGGCAGCACCAGTGACACAGAGAGCCGGTGTCTCATCAGCATGGGCAGCATCTTGTACCGAGAGACAATCACTCAGGGGGACTGAAATGCGGGTACACAGAGCGCTGCCCTCCTCCCCGCTTCCTCTTTGACCCCGATAACAACAGCAAGCGTTTTTCAACATCAAGGCCAGAAATTGACAATCGCCGAGTGCAGCAGGGGCCATTCATTGTGTCAAGTGGCTACATAGATGAGCTCATTTCATCCGACTGTGGCCTCATGGGCTTGGCCTTATTACTACTAATTATTATTATTATTCCAGCCATATGAGCGAACAAAGCAAAGTCAAGAAGGTCCACTCAGCTAGTAACTGCCAGTACCCAGCTGAACTTGGGTATATCTGACTCTTGAGCCCATGACCTTCTCACTGTCCCCTGTTGAAGCCAGGACCACTTCTGACCTAGGATATACGAGTTTGGGCACGTTTCCCTAATATTCGTCCTTTCCTTTTCCCCTCCTCCCCCTTCTGAGACCAAGCTGCCTGCAGGCTGGAGCATGAGAAAGCAGGGTTTCACTCCTTCTTTTCCTCTCTCCACCCCTCCCACTCTGGCAGAGTTCTATTTATAAGATGGAATATGCTAGGAGGATATCCATTCACCACTTTCCTAATTTTCATGGCATTTGAGATTAAATCAACTGAGGCTGTGAAAAGCCTTGGTAATTAAATAATTTAGGTAGCAGAATATTTAATTAATTGTAATTACATATGCCATCTTGAAAGTCCTTTCTATTTTAATTTTAGAAGTGGATTGTCCAAAACATGCTTTTTGTTTGCCACCAAAACCTCCCATCTTTTTCTTTCCTTCTTCCCCACCATATCTCTGCCCCTCTGATCTTTGTTTTCTTCTTTCCTTGTAATTTGATGCACAGCCAATCAGAGGGGGCTGGCCACAACTTAGTTCTGTGTGCTAACAATAGTGAGAAAAAAAGAATCTAAGACAAAGTCTTGGCCTCCAAGATGCATCTGGTCTAATTGAGGAGACAAGTCATGACCACTAACATAGGGTAACCTAGAGAGCCCCACAGATAGTAATGGCATCCTCCGAAGCAGGCTGAAGAGGAGGGAGCTGGCTTTGAACTAGGCCTGGAATATGAGTAGCACTTGTATTGATAAAGGGAACATGGGAGGAAGGTCCTAGGAAGAGCAGGTTTTGGATCTATAAAAGGTGATTTGTGTTTTTTCCTCTTCATCTGCTTCTTCACTTATTCATTCATTCATTCACTCAATAAAGGTTTTTGAGCACCTATTGGATGCCACTCAGTGAACACTGAAATGTTTGTTTGGACCCAAGAACATTTCCTGCCATGCCCTGTGCCCTCCTCCCTGAGCAAAGAAAGGACAACACAGACATGCCTCTCTTCCCGGGTGATGCAGGCAGGCCCAGCTGCTGTCCTGGTACACTGAGTATGTCTACTGCCAGCTCTGACATTTCTGACTTTGTCATCACCTGACTGGATACAGGAACTTGCCTAAAGAAATAAGGCTTAGATCACAACTCCAAGCGAGTGTCAAGATGGGAAACCCAGCTAGTGGGTCCCCAGTCCTTTTGCCCTTCCCCCAACCTCAGCATCTCACTGGGTCTCTGATGGCCCTGGGAGGCACCCTGAGGTATCTTTGTCTGGAATTCAAGGACTGGTTGACCAGCTCAGAATTGGCCTCTGAATCTGCTCTGGGGATCTTTATTTTCTGACTTCTATAGTTTTGTCCTCTTAAGTCCTCCTATCAGGAGGAATTCTGATTTCACTCTAAAGGGGTACCTGAATAGTGACCACTCATTCACTTGTATTTCATTTACTCATTCATTTGTTCATAAAAATGAATATGTGATTCTGTTCACAAACTTTTATAAACAAATAGTATTTATCAGACACAAAATGTTAGCACTTGGGGTGAGTGATATTTTGCAACACAGGAAGATGGCAGATATGTTTAATCCAGCTAGGGATGTTGAGCCAAGTCTTTAAATGAGTAATAAATCATTGGAAAGCAGAGAAGAGGAGGTGGGTATTCTACGTGGAGGGGAAAACTTGCACAAGGCATGGAGACGGATGCTCGGGGAATGGTGCAAGTTTCTTTCCTATAAAGAGCCACATATGGCCACGAGCAACAACAAAGACTGTTTGTTCCTTGTAGGGAAAGGGTCAGCATAGCCTTATATGGGAAGACAGTGTGGTATAGTGAGAAAGTCCCAGTTTAGCATCAGAAGTTCTAGATTTGAGTCGTGGATACCAGATGCTTTGAGTGAATTCTAGTTTTGCGTGTACCATCTGTGTGGTCCTGGACAGGTCGCAAATTTCCCATCTCATTTTTTTCATCTGTGAAATAAGAAATAATAAGACCTTGCAGGGCCATTCTTGGAACTGGATAAGTACACATTACTGAATAGGCATTAAATAAAGGTTAATATTAATATTACTTTTATTTTATTTTTATTTTTTTTTATTTTTTTGAGTTGGAGTCTCACTGTCGCCCAGACTGGAGTGCAGTGGCCGCTCCTGGCCACTGCAGCCTCTACCTGCTGGTCTCCGGCGATCCTTCCATCTCAGCCTTCCAAGTAGCCGGGATTACAGGCACGCGCTACCACGCTCGGCTGATTTTTTTTTTATTTATTGTAGATATGAGGTCTCACCACGTTGCCCAGGCGGGTCTCGAACCCGCGGGCTCAGGCAATCCACTCACCTCAGCCTCCCAAAGGCGCAGGATTACTTTTATTTTTAATGCCAAAACTTTTTGTAAACTCTTTGGTGCTTTATAAATATATAAAACTACTGAGTTTCTGCAAGATCTGGCAAAAAGTCAACCTTAATTCATGGTTACCAGCATTTTCAGACCTCAGAGAGTTTTAATGCTTAGCCTTGCTAGCCATAGAGACCTTATTTTCCAAGTGAAATAAAACAATCTGATGTTGAAATGATAGTTATTGTTAAAGCAAGGGTGACCTCAATGGTCTCATGGTGAGGGCCCAGGTGCCCACGTTTTCCTTCTGCACGATGCCCAACAGAGCCCTCGGATCTTGAGGGCAGTACACCAGGAGACTTGGGGACCCAGAAATGTCTCTCCTCATACCCCCTGTGGTGGTCGGACTTGCCAGGTGTTTGACCAAACTGCCTTTCACCAGGTGGAGCAGTCTGACTGCTGAAGTGGCATGGAAGTCCCCGCAGACAGCCCCCTGGGCTCTGACACTGCCCTGAGGTCAGGCTGAGGGCCCCACAGAGCGAAGGCCCCACCTCACAGTGTCCCCTGGGGCACTCGGTGGCATTTCTCTCACCCTATGACCTTCTCTAGTGCTGGATGGTGTTAATAGGGTCACATATGGACATGGGTAGCAATGATGGGTGGTGATGGCTACACACACCCTCTGCCTCTTCTAAAAGACTTTATACATGGTTTTAAAATGTCATTTTTAGTAAAAAAAAATTATATACTGTTTATAATATATTCAACAAGTGTAGAGATGCATAAAGGAAGGCTAACATCCTCTGACACCTCTGACTTCACTCAACCAGATGACCAGCATCCACAGTTTGATGTGTGTCCTTCCATGGCTTCCTCCATGTTCACACACATGCAACACTTGCACACACACACACACGCATGCTTATACACTCACACACACGTACATGCTCATACATATGTGAAAACAGGTTCATATATTCACATACAAACACACATCACCACCCATCACCACCCATCATTGCTACCCATATCCATATGTGACCCCATTAACACCATCCAGCACTAGAGAAGGTCATAGGGTAAGAGAAATGCCACCGAGTGCCCCAGGGGACACTGTGAGGTGGGGCCTTCGCTCTGTGGGGCCCTCAGCCTGACCTCAGGGCAGTGTCAGAGCCCAGGGGGCTGTCTGCGGGGACTTCCATGCCACTTCCATGCATGTTTCTACACTCACACACATATGCCCACACTCATACACTCACACACAAATACATACATGCTCATACACTCGCAAACACACACATGTGCATACACTCACACACATACAAACACAAACATAAACACACACATTCACACACAAACACACACGAACTCATATATTGTCATACACATAAACATGTACACACTCATTCACTCACACACACAAACACACACATAGTATCCAGCTTTTTAATATTTATGAATTGGATGAACCAGAATTCATACACACACAAACACACACATACTCATACACTCACACAGAGACATGAACACACTCATGCACACACAAACACGCATATGCACACACACTCATATATACACTCACACAAAAGTACACACACAGATTTTTCTGTTTGATTTAGCAAATGGAATCATTCATACCACATAACCCCACTATGTGTCCCCAGCCTGTAGACCTACAGATGTAACTCGTTTTTAAATAGTCACATAACATTCCATTGTAAAGATGTATTAAATGTATTCAACCATTCTCTGCAATGAGAATTCACGCTGTTTCTGGTTTTTTACCCCAACAAACAATGCCAGAAGAAATATTCTTACATACACATTTCATAGATACATGTATGGAGATCTGTATACACATATATCTATTCAGTAACCAAGTCTCACAGTGAAGGGTGACTGGCTAGACTTATGCATTTTCAACTTTGACAGGACACTCAGGTTATTTTCCACAGGGACTGTGCCACCAACACTGGTGATCACCCGTGGTCCCACAACCTTCCCAGGCCTGGGCAATATCAGGCTTTTAAATTTTTGTGAATCCAATGAACCAGATCTGAATGAAATTAATCTCCTCATCCTCCTTCTCTGGAGAGCAGCTACATGAGCCCTGCCTGGCACCCACAGACCTGCCCCGACCCCTTGTGTGGAAGAAGTCAGCCTGGCATCCGTAAGCTGCTGGCTTTCCTTGTTTTGCCAGCAGAGCTCAGCTGGGATCTCAGGTAGTTTTAGGAGCACAAGTAAATTTAGTGTGAAACAGCCCTGACGGTTATAAAAGGTTGTGTTTTATTCATTAAAAGGAGGCTACACTGTGAAGCTAAATGCCATGGCAGGAAAGGGATTCCCCTAAACACCCGAGGAGGTGTGTTTGAAACAGAGGCCAAAACCCTACCTGCCAAACCCTCCCATCTGCTGAAGATAAAAGAGGAGGGAGGGGAGAGGGAAAAGGAAGGGCAGAGTGGAGGAGTCACATCCTGACCCCATGCAGGCGGCTGCAGGACTGTCAGCAACGTGTGATTGGAGCCCAACCCCATGCCTCTGCATGGGACCACATAATTGTGACTGCTGTTATCGTTATCAAACAGCAAAGCTACATAATTGTTTTCAGCTTGTGACTTGCTACTGACAGACACGTCCTCCCTAAACCTCAATTTCAGATAAGTGTCCATTAGAAGTCCTTAGTTGTGGGCACTCTTGGGGAGTGGGGGGTCAGCGTCTTTTTTTCTGCAGGCCTGAAGGAAAGGCTCTTCTTTCTGAAGCAGAATGGGATCTTGCTGCTCTTCAGATCTGCCCTTGTGTCCAGAGCATCAAAGTTACCTTTGGCTCCTGGTATTTTTTTAAGCCATGAAGTCCCTATAGACTTAACTGCCAGGCCCTTGTCCCCAGACTCAGGTTTGAGGTTCTGCAGCTGACATGCCTTCAGGCCCTGGAGAGCGCTGTGTGCCATTGGGGGGACATAGGGAATGACCTTGGGTAGAGGTCACACAGGAAGGTCTCCCCCAGGACTCAGTATGTGTCTGCCATACTGAGTTCAGCCTAAAGTGCTGATAACAATGTATTTGTATCACAGGAAGCCATGCCTCAGCTGTCACCACTTATATTTTTTTTTCTTTTTCTTTTGTATTCAGGGGTACATGCGCGTATTCATTACATGGACATAGTGTTAGTGGTGGGTATTGGATCTCAGGTAACCCATTACAGCTTGTGAACATTATGCTCCGTAGCTAGTTTCTGAACCCTGATGCCCCTTGCTCCTCCTCCCTTATTGATGTCCCCAGTGTCTATTATTTCCATATTTGTGACTGTGTTGCTCCCACATATGAGTGAGAACATGCAGTATTTGGTTCTCTGTGAATCAGTTCACTTAGGATGATGATCTCCAGCTCCATCCAAGTTGCTGCAAAGGACATGATTTCATTCATTTTTATGACTGCATAGTATTCCATGGTGTATATGTACCACATTTTCATTATCCACTGATTGGTTGATGGGCATTTAGGTTAATTCCACATCTTGTGAATTGTGCTGCAATGAACATGCAGGTGCAGGTGTCTTTTTTAATACAACAACCTCTGTTCCTTAGGGTATATATCTAGTAGTATCTAGTAGTGAGATTGCTGGATCAGATGGCAAATTGACTTTTAGTTCTTTAAGTAATCTCCATACTGCTTTCCATAGAGGTTGTACTAATTTATACTGCTACCAACAGTGTATAAGTGTTCCCTTTTGTCAGCATCTGCACCAGCATCTATTGTTTTTTGATTTTTTTTTAATAATACCATTTTCACTGGTGTAAAGTGGTATCTCACTGTGGTTTTAATTTGCATTTCCCTGATGATGAGTGATGTTTAGTATTTTTTCATATGTTTGTTGGCATTTTGTAGATCTTTTGTGAGATGTCGGTTCATGTTGTTTACCCACTCTTTAACGTGGTTATTTGCTATTTGCTTTTTTCTTGCTGATTTGTTTGAGTTCTTTGTAGATTTTGTATACTAGTCCTTTGACAGATGTATAGTTTGTGAATATTGTCTCCTGTTCTGTAGGTTGACTATTTGCTCTGTTGATTATTTCTATTGCTGTGCAGAGGCTTTTTAGTTTAATTAAGTCCCACTGAATATTTTTGTTTTAGTTTCACTTGCATTTGGGGTTTTAGCCATAAATTCTTTGCATAGGTTAATCTTCATCAAAGTTTTTTTTATAGATTTTCTTCTAGGAGTTTTATGGTTTCAAGTCTGACATTTAAGTCTTTGCATTAATTTTTCTATATAGGGGTAGATAGAAATCAAGTATCATTTTTCTGCATGTAGCTATCTAATTTTCTCAGCTCCATTTGTTGAATAAGGTGTCCTTTCTCTAGTGTATGTTTTTGTCTGCTTTGTCAAAAATCAGTTGGCTTTAGGTATTTGGGTTTATTTCTAGATTCTCTATTCTGTCCCATGTATCTGCTCATGTACCAGTACCATGCTGTTTTGTTTACTACAGCCTTGAAATATAATTTGAAGTCAGGTAATGTGATACCTCCAGTTTTTTTTTTCTTTTTGCTTAGGATTGCTTTGGCTATTTTGGCTCTTTTTTGGTTTCATATGAATATTAGGATTGTTTTTCTAATTTTGTGAAAAATAACACTGGTAGTTTGATAGAGATTGCACTGAATCTGTCGATTACTTTGGGTAATATGGTCATTTTAACATGTTGATTCTTCCAGTCCATGATCATGAGATGTTTCTCCATTTGTTTGTGTCCTATGCAATTTCTTTCATCAGAGTTTTGTAGTTCTCCTTATAGAGATCTTTTGCTTTCTTGGTTAAATACATTCCTAGATATTTTAGTTTTTTGGCTGCTATTGTAAATGAAATTGAGTTCTTGATCTGATTCTCAGCTTGGTCACTATTCATGTATAGCAGTGCTACTGATTTGTGTATGTTGATTTTGGATCCTAAAACTTTACCAAATTCATTTATTAAGACTGGGAGTCTTTTGGAGGAGTCTTTGGTGTTCTCTAGGTATAAAATCATATTGTCAGCATACAGAGATATTTTGATTTCATCTTTTCCAATTTAGATATGCTTTATTTCTTTTTCTTGCCTTATTGCTCTGGTTAGGATTTCCAGTACTATGTTGAATAGTAGGGATGAAAGTGGACATCTTTGCCTTGTTCCAGCTCTTAGGGAGAATGTATTCAACCTCACTCCATTCAGGATAACATTTTTTGTGGGTTTGTTGTTTATAGCTTTTATTATTTTGAGAAATGTTCTCTCTATGCCTATTTTGCTGGAGGTTTTTATCATGAAGTGATGCTAAGTTTTATCAAATGCTGTTTCTGTGTTTTGAAATGATCATATAATTTTGTTTTTAATTCTGTTTATGTAGTGAATCATGTTTATTGACTCGTGTGTGTTGAACCATCCTTGCATCCCTGGGATAAAACCCACTTGGTCATGGTGTATTATTTTTTGTGTGCTGTTGAATTTGGTTTGCTAATATTTTACTGAGAATTTTTGTGTCTATGTTCATAAGGAATATTGGTCTGTAGTTTTCTCTTTTTTGTTGTGTCTTTTCTTGGCTTTGGTATCAGAGTGATACTGACCTCATAGAATGAGTTAGAGAGGATTCCCTCCTCTTAAATCTTGTGGAATAGCTTCAGTAAAATTTATACAAGTTCTTTGAAGATCTGGTAGAATTCATCTGTGAGTTCAGATCCTGGACTTTTTTTTGTCTTGTTTTTTTTGGTTTGGAGACTTCTAATTACTGTTTCAATCTCATGACTCATTACTGGTCTGTTCAGGTTTTCTATTTCTTCCTGACTCAATGTTAGGGTGTTGTATGTTTCCAAGAATTTATCCATTTCCTCTATATTGTCTAGTTTGTTTACATAGAAGTATTCCTAATGGTCTCAGATGATCTTTTGAATTTCTGTCATATCAGTTGTAATGTCTCCTTTTTCATTCCTGATTGAACTAATTTGAGTTTTTCTCTTTGTTTCTTAATGAATCTAGCTAGTGATCTATCAATTTTGTTTTTCTTTTAAAAGAGCCAACTTTTTGTTTCATTGATCCTTTGAGTTTTTTAAAGATTTCAGTTTCATTTGGTTCAGCTCTGGTCTTCATTATTTTTTTTCTTCTGTTAGCTTTGGGTTTGGTTTGTTCATGTTTTTCTTGTTCCTTGAGGTGTGATGCTATGTTGTGGATATATGATCTTTCTGTCTTATTAATGTAGGCCTTACGCACTATAAATTTTCTTCTGAGCACAGCTTTGACTGTGTCCCAGAGGTTTTTATAACTAGTTTCATTGTTGTCATTCGTTTCAAGGAGTTTTTAAATTCCCATCTTGATTTTGTTGTTGACCCAAAAATCATTCAGAAGCAGATTGTTTAATTTCCATGTCTTTGTTTGGTTTTGTGAGTTCTTCTTGGAGTTAACTTCTAGTTTTATTCCACTGTGGTCTGAGAAGGTGCTTGATATGATTTTGATTTTTTTGAATTTATTGAGACTTAATTTGTGGCCTGTCATATGGTCTTTCTTGGAGACTGTTCCATGTGCTGATGAGAAAAATATATACTCTGTAGCTTCGAGATGGAATGTTCTGTAGCTGTCTGATAGTTCCATTTCCTCTGGAGTCCTGTCTAACTCCAATGTTTCTTTGTTGACTTTCTGCTTTGATGATCTGTCCATTGCTGTCAGTGTATTGTTGAAGTTTCTACTATTGCTACATTGCTGTCTGTCTCTTTTTAAAATTCTAGTAGAATTTATTTATAAAACTGAGGGCTCTGGTGTTAGGCACATATATATTTTAAATTGTTATGTCTTCTCATTGGATTGATCCCTTTATCATAATATAACAGCCATCTTTGTCTTTTTTTACTGTTGTTTTATCTGATATGATAATGGCTACTCTGTTTGTTCTTAGTTTCCATTTACATGGAACATTTTCCCCCATCTCTTTACCTTGAGTCTGCAGGGGACTTTGTGAGTTAAGTGAGTCTTATGAAGGCAGTAGATATTTGGGTTGTTGTATGTTTTTTTAATCCATTCTGCCAGTCTATATCTTTTTAATGGGACATTGAGATCATTTACATTCAGAATTAATGATGATATGTAAGGTACTATTCTACTTATCATACTGGTTGGTTTTCTGGTTTCTTTACTTTTTTATTTTCTCTATTGTGTTACTTTCCATGAAGCTTGTGAACTTTATGATTTCCAGCATTTTTCTACTGGTGTATTTCAGCCTTTTGTTTCAATATTTAGAACTTCTTTGAATATTTCTTATAGAGCCACTCTAGTGGTGACAAATCCCTCAGTGTATGCTTGTTATTTATGACACTTAGTTTTGTGGGATACAAAATCCTTGGCTAACAGTTATTCTGTTTGTGGAGATTGAAGATGGGGCCCCAATCTCTTTTGGCTTGAAGGATTTCATCTGAGAAGTCTGCAATTAGTCTGATTGGCTTACCTTTGTAAGTTATTTAATGCTTTTGTCTCACTTCTCTTAAAATTATTTCCTTCACATTAACTTTGCCTTAGGGATGACCTTTTTGTAATGAATCTTCTGGGGGTTCTTTGGGCTTCTTGTGTCTTGTTCTTTAGGTATCTGACAAAGTCAGGGAAGTTTTTCTCTATTATTCCCTCAAATAGGTTTTCCAAACCTGCTGCTTTCTCTTCTTCCCCAGGAACACCTATGATTCTCAGGTTTGACTGTTTTACACAATCCCACATTTTATGGAGATTTTGTTCTGTTCTCTTGATTCTTTTTTCTGTATTGTTGTCTGATTGGGTTAACTCAAAAGCCTGTCTTCAAGTTCTGAGGCTCTTTTTCCTGCTTGTTCTATTCTACCATTATTACTTTCCACTGCATTTTGTACTTCCCTAAATGTTTCTTTCATTTCCAGAATTTCACCTTTTTTAATGATATCTGTCTCTTTGGAGAGTTTTTCATCTTTGTTCTGAATGGATTTTTTAATTTCTTTATATTGGTTTTCAATTTTCTCCTGAAGTTCATTGACCATTTTTATCATCAATCTTTTTAATTCTATAGAGTTTCAAAAATTCCATTTTTGTTAAAGTTAATTGTCTTTTGGGTTTTGGAGAACTCTGTTTTTTTCATAATGTCAGAATTATTTTTCTGGTTCCTTCTCATTTGGGTAGATAATTTCTTCTTATCTGAAGTTGTCAGTGGGCTGATGTAGGCATTGTAGAGTTTCTTTGGTTATATGTAGCTGTGTACTTGCACTGGCTCATGGCATCGTAAGTGGATGGAATGGCTTGGAAAGTGTTAGATACTGGTGTTCAGGATCAGACCTTCCCCAAAGCTCAGGTATTGTATCTGATGTAGTGGGCTGTACTGTTGATGTCTGGCCAGGAGATGGCACCTGTGGAAGAAAGCCAGCTATGATGGTGGCTGTAGGATTTCTCCTTAGCATGTGTTGACCCATGAAAGTGCTCAGCCAGCTTATGCTGTAATGGGGCTCTGGGGATTTTCTAAGTTTTCTGTCTGTTTTGAGCATTCAGAGGAATGCAGGAGAAAGGAGCTGAAGCACCCTGCAAGTGTGCTCTCTTAGCTACTCCAGTGGGGATTAGGAGGAAATCTTAGGCTACTGGGGTAAATGTATTATGCAGAGCAGGTCCAGAAGAGTTCACAAGGGAGGTGATAGATCGCTATGGCAACGTGTCCCACCAGCTCCCACCTTGGCCTCAGGCAATCTGTGATCAGAATGTTAAGGTACAGCTGGCCTCAGGGACTTAAGTGTGCTCAGGCAACTTGCCCAGCCAGAAACTATCTGCAACTTTAGAGTTTGCCTAATCCCTCCCAGACAAGTTGGAAAGCAGCTGCTCCACCCTGTAACCACTTGCATTTTCTGTAGGTATGATGGTTTCATCTCCATTCACTTACCTACTTGTGATTGTGTCTGTCCTGCTCTAGCTCTTTAATGGCTACCTGAGAATTAAAGTGAGCTTCAAGCACCCCAAAGCTGTGTTTTAAAGCAATTATCTGACTTTTCCCTCTAACCTGATTTCCAACCAGTACAATTCCTGGCTTCCAGTCTCAGCTTTGACCATGGCTTTGGTTTTGCTCTCAGTGCTGTCTGAGGTCTCACCAGGTCCTTAGGCCCCAGCAGCCCCTTTCAGCCCCCAACCCCACCTTGCAGAGGCTTAGTGTCCGACCCTCACCTGGGAACTGCAGAGGCTTAGCAGGGCCAGTCCCACCTGTCCCCACCCTCTCTCTCCCCTCTCTACAGCAGGGAGATTATTCTCAGAGATAACATGCCTTGGCTGTTGTATAGCCCTCCAGGCCCTGCCCTGCACATTTCTGGTGCTCCTGGGCTGCTCTCGCTCAGACACTCTCCCTACTCTTGGAGGCCCAGGATGAGGCTATGAGCCTTGCATCGCTTCCTTTCATTGCTCAGAAAAGTTTGAAACAGCTCTGTCTCCCCTGAGAACCCAGGATAGAAATATCTTAGCCTGGATCTGCAAGGCATTTTCAGTGCCTCTGTCCCACCAAACCATATGTTGAAGTAGAGAGATGACAGAATCAGTTACTGAGGCTGGAGAGGAGACTGTCATTGTCCCATTCTCAGAGGCCCTGAGCACCATGGATAGCAGGGCTGATGGGGCTTGCCACGTGGGGGCTTGTGAGCACTATTGAAAATCCAATCTGATCCACTCCAGCGGGGCTATTACACTCCAGCCCCGATAGGATCATACTCTCAGAGCATAGGGTAAAATTAAATTTGAGAGAAAATGAGATTTCTTTTGTTTTCTACTGAGTCCCATAGATAAGTGTTCTTCATGATTTAACCTTGATGGCCACAGGAAGCCACACCACAGGCCCAGAGGGATCCAACAGACAAATTGAATGACTCCGCGGTTCCTTAGCTTTCCTGCTGGGCGCCACCACTGGGGACGATAGATGGGCTTCTCTCTTTACCTCCCTGTGGGCCAGCACCAGGCCGACTTGCCAAGTGCTCTGGAAGAAGTTTGTCCCCAACATCTTTCCTTTTTTACTCTGCAGCCCCTCCTCCCTTTGACAATTCTGCTGTTCAGCTGGCCAGTTGTTACTAATGCAAGCTCAGCCACTCATTGCCCAAAGCCAAACTTGAGAGATAAGAGATGGTAGAAGGAAAGTGACTTTATCCCAAAAGGCAGCAGATGGGGAAATGTTCAGGCGCATGGCTCAAAGAAATCAGATTTTTAGGCTGAGTATAAGGGTTTAAAATGGGAAACTGGGTATGGGGAAGCATGCAGGTGTGGAATAAGGTATGTTTTGATGACTTACCTCAGGTGGGGGTCCTCCCAGAGGCCTAGTTGGTGTCTTCTCAGCTGCAGTCAGGTTATGGATCAACTGTCTCATGATTCCCCTCAAACAGAAGGGTCCCAGAGTCAGACTGTTTTAAGATTAGCAACTGGGATTTCTAAGCAAGTATAAGGTCAGATAAGTTTGCATGGGGAAAGAAAGAAAAAAAAACTTTAAAATACATTCTAAGGCTGACATGGTCAGTTACACAGTGGCTGCCACAGGCCCCAAAACCAGTGTTCCCGGGTTTCCCCAACTCTCACCTGGAACCCCCCAGATGAGCTCGCTTCAGCTATAATATAAACAGTGGCACAAAAGGGTTAACTCTTTGCTTCTCCCTCTTTTAAGTGCTTTTAAGTGACTTTCCAGCAAAAGAATGTCTATGCCACAGATATCAGAGATCCTAACAAAGCTCTAGGAACTGTAGAAGGCTTTCCCCCACCCCAAGTCATAGCTCTGGGATCTGCTACCATGGGGAGAAAGAAGCCCTGAAAACACATTGTCCTTGCTGGCAGTGGCCACATGTCTGGGAGTGTGGTCTGCAGACAAGCTGCACCAAAGTCATCTGAGCTGCTGGGAAGGTGCACGTTTGTCATACCCTTCCCACCATTACTCATTCAGTCTCTGCCATGGCTTCTGAGGAAATCATCTTTTGAACCTGCCTTCTGAGAGCTTCTAAGGTCTAATTTGATAGCCACAAGCTATAACTTAGAGGTGTTTTTCTGGGTGGTCCTGGGTCCTTCTGACTGCCCTCTCTGGGGCAACTGAAACTGTGGGTTCCTTTGGCCTTTGCAGACCTCTCATTACTCCTGAGGACTATTTGGTGAGGGCCAAGGACTTCTTAGAAGTTTGCAGCTTCCTCTCAGACAGTCCCTTCAGGCTCTCTTAATAGGAGCAGTGGATCCTTTCTATAGAACACATTTGAATGTTTGTCAATGTTCAGAGAAACTCAGGTTAGCTTGACAATAGAACTGATCTTACTCACTGCAGGAGTGGGAGTGGATGAGCATGGTGATGATGATGATGAAGATGATAATAATTGCAGTGACAACTACTATTTATTGAAGGTCCATCAAGTTTCAAGCCTGGTGCAGACTATTCATTGTCATAATTTTGTTCACAATGTTCTACAGTGAGTCTCATTGTGCTCTTTTTACAGATGAGGAAATAGTGCTCAAATCTCATAAATAGTAACTGATGCAATAGTAGAATTTGAACCTAGTCTATCTGAAGCTAGTGCTTCCTTTCCAGGTGTATGCAAATTTACAAAGCCAAAGCCTGTCCCATCCACTATTCTGTTTTGATTTATACACCAACCCTATGAGGCAGACAGACAGAAGTATTGTGGTTTTGTTTTTTTTTTTTTTTTTTTGAGTCAGGGTCACACTCTGTTGCCCAGACTGGAGTGCAGTGGCATGATCACAGCTTACTGCAGCCTTGACTTTCTGGGCTCAGGCAATCCTTCTGCCTCAGCCTTCTGGACTACAAGTGCATGTCACCACACCTGGATAATATTTTTATTTTTTGTAGAGACAAGATCTCTCTATGTAGCTCTAGCTGGCCTCAACCTCCTGGACTCAAGAAATCCTCCTACCTTGGCCTCCCAAAGTGCTGGAATTACAGGTGTGAGCCACTATCGTGCACAGCACAGACAGAAGTTTTCTGCATGAAAAACCTGAAGATTAGAGGAATTAATCATTCCACGTCATGCTCCAGGAAGAAACATGGTTGAGAACTAAACTCTGGGCATGTCCTCTGCATCCAGGGTGTTCTTTTATTCTGCCTTGTCCTGCAACATCGTCTCAAGTTGCACCCACAAGGCAGAAATGCTACTTTAGATTAACAAGCTGGGAGCTTCCCAGGGCTGTCAAAACAAATTGCAACAGACTTTATGGCTTCCAACAACACAATTTTACTCTCTTACCATTCTGGAGACCAGAAGTACAAAATCAAAGCATCAGCAGGACTTAGGTTCTTCTGAATGTTCTAGGGGAAAATCTTTCCTTGAATTTGCAGCTTCTGGTGATTCCAGGAGGTCCTTGGCTCATAGCTGCATCACTAGGCGTCAGCTCCCCCTTCCACGACCTCCTCCTCTGTGTCTGTCTTCTCTTCTGTCTCCTGGATTTAGGGCTCACCTGGATAATCCCAGATGATCTCATCTTGAGATCCTTAACTTAATTACATCTGCAAAGACCCTTTTTTAAAACAAGGTCACAGTCACAATTTCTGGGGATTAGGATATGGGTATAACTTTTGAGACTCAGCGTTGACTCCACTACAGCAAGTTATTAGGATTTTAAGACATCACTATAAATAAGACATAAGTATGGGTAGATGAAGCTCATAAGTAAGCATATGCGGCCCAATTCAATGTATCTCCCAGTTGCTTTCTCCCCACATGCTAAGGGAAGGCTGCCATGAGGAATGATCTTTGATAATAATTGGGGGCAGAAAGGAACCCTTTTAGAGCAGAAGAGTCTTGAGCCTTAGGGCAACCTGAGTAGGTGGTTCTGAAAGGTGAGAGCCCGACTAGAAGGCAGAGGACGGGGTGGCAGCTCAGCACTGAGGAGCAGCAGAAAGGGGGCAGGGGCATGTGGAGGGTTCTGGAAGCAGCTGCTTCACAGTCACAACCCACTTGGTGGGATTTGGGTGACTTTCACATGGCTGTAGCTATTGACACCAACTTCTGGACTGGGGGATAGGGAGGGGGAGACAAACATCACCATCCCATTCTTGCTGGGTTTCACATCCCTTCAGCTGATGGGAGACATACAGATGGCTGGGATAAAGAAGGGATGGATGGGTTAGAAGCCCAGAAGGCCTTGCTGACCAAGGGATGGCAGTCTCAGCCTCAGCTGTTCTGACTCATCATCCCCATCTACCCTCCAGCACCTGCTCTGACCCACAATCCCATCCACCCTTCCAGTACCTTCTCCGGCGGGTGAGGCCTAGCAGCGGAGGGAGCCTTTTAATAGTGGAAGAAACGTTCTCTGTGGGGAGAGCAGGGTTGAGAATCCCATGGGAGGCTCTGTCCAGTCACTCTTGCTTTCCACAGCAATGACCTAACCCAGCCAGTATGGTGCAGAAGCCTCTGAAACTTTCTCTATGCTAGGGCTCTTGCAAGGAGTAGGGCAGCCCGTAGACCAAGGCCACCCATTTTCCCCAGAGGCTGCTGGCAGACCCAGTGCGAGCTAGGGCCAGAGGGCATCCCCACCTCTACCTCAGAGTCAGACCACCCTCTCTCCCCTTCACTGGCATTTATACATTCCCTTTGACAGGGCCTAACTCCCGGTTCTGATGTGGTCCTTGCATCTATGACATCTTGCTTCCATGATTCTCAGGAAAGGATATTTTATAGACAGAATGGGAAAAAAAATCACGTGTTGCTTTTCATAGTTGTGAGTTATTTGAGAATAAAGGGAAAAACATCAAAGAGGATTACCAGAGCTGACTTGGGAATTTTGGGAGCAAAACTTGTGGCTGTGGAAGGCTCTTGGGAACTTTCCCAGGTAAATGGATGTGTCTTCCTCCCCACAGCTCTTAAGCTCCATGGATAGTTAGCCCCTTGGTGTCAGAGCATCAGTACTCTGGCCAAGCTTAGGACAAGATGCTAAAGGTGCCTCTGCACTTCCCTGTCTAACAGCTCCCAGAGCTGGGCGAACAAGAAATCAGAGGCAGAAGGTGCTCAGCCAGAGGACTGCTCCTTCCTCAGCACTCAAGAAGGAGGCACCCTCCTGGAGTGATTCCATGGTGAGGTAGAACACAATTGTCTCAGCAACTCTATTTGCTTTGTGATCTTCCCCACCTGCCTCTTGGAGCTGCATATTCCCCAACCCAGGAGGCTGTTCTCTTTAATGCCTTGTATGAGTTCCCTGGGCTACAATAAACTCAACTGCTTAAAACAACACAGATGTATTTTCTGACATTTCTAGAGACTAGAAGTTCAAAGTCAAGGTGTCAGTGGGCCGTGATCCTTCTGAGACCTGTAGGGGGACTCTTTCTTCACCTCTTCCTGCTTCTGGTGGTCCGCAGGCATTGCTTGGCTCTTCTTGGTTTTTGGTTGTCATCTCTGTTTCTGTTGTTACTCAGCATTCTTCCCTTGTGTGTCTCTTCTCTTCTTCTTATAAGGGTGCCAGTCATATGGGCACTCTATCTCAGTATGAACTTGTCTTAACTAACTATATCTGCAAAGACCCTTTTTCCAATTAAGATCACATTCTGAGACTCAAGGGAGGGGACACAATTTGACACTATTTGACACTGTTTAACCCAGCACACACACCCTCTCATCTATTTTCAAGAAAGAATTGTATAATCTTATTCTCACTATAGTGTGGATGACTGATGAGCCTGAATATATTGCCAAATACAATAGGAAGTAGTACCATGTAAGCTGGAGAGACGAGGGATGATTGATAGAGGGAGATCTCATATGAGTGAGTCTCTGACAGTAGCATTCTATGCAATAGGGAGCTCAGGAATGAGACCCCTCCCCGTGGGTATATGCCCACTCTTCCTAACTTCACTGTGTGTTCCAACCCCTACACTAACATTTTGTACGGATGAAATTAAAATATAAGGGCATTCAAAAAAGCAGGGTAGATTGAGGAAAGACCCTTGACTTGTGTCAAGAGACGTAGTCCCAGGCCTTAGCTGTACCTCTCACCAGTGTGGGCCCTGGAGTCTTTCAGTGGGCCTCAGGCTGCTCTGCAATATGAGGGGATAAGGCTGGAAGACCTCTTATCAATCCTTTTCCTAACATTTTATCATCATGATTATGGGCAACATAGCTCACTTGAGTCCCCCTTCCTCCACTGCCCCCTCTCTACAGGCTACAGTACTGTGAGAAAACAGCATCTCCTGCACCCCCACAAAGTGGGGTACTCAGAGCCAAGGGTTGGCTTACAGCACTAGGAACACTGCTACATTTGGGGTAAGAAAGTCTTTTCCAAAAGTTTTTCATTTATTCATCCAAAGATCCTGTCAGGCACTATATATATATTATGCCATATACATACACAGTAATGGTGAACTTGGCAGATGTGATCCTTGCCCAAATGGCGTTTACAGTTGATCAGGCAAATCTACCATATAGCCAGAGTAAGCCAACAGCAATAGTTTGGAATCCCATGAGAGACAAGTGAAGGATATTGTTATGGGTTGAATTGTGTCTTCCAAAAAAGGTATGTTGAAGTTCTAACCCTCAGCACCTCAGAATGTGACTTTATTTATAAATAGGGTCTTTGCAGATGTAATTGTTAAGACAAGGTCATACTGAAGCAAGGTGGATCCTTAATCCAATATGGCTAATGTCCTTGTAAGATCATCATGAGAGGATGGAGACAAATGGATAGAGGACAAAGACATAGAGGATAGAGACTTGTGTTGAGAGATAGAGAAGACAGAGACATATAGGATAGAGAGGATGGAGACATAGAGGATAGAGGGGACAGAGATAAGAGGATAGAGAGGATAGAGACATACAGGATAGATAGGACAGAGATACAGGGAGAACGCCATGTGAAGATGAAGGTTGAGATTGGGCTGTAAGCCAAGGAATGCCAAGGAGTGCTTTCAACCCATCAGAAACGAGAAAGAGATAAGGAAAGATTCCCCCCAAGGTTTCAGAGGGACCATAGCCTGGATGATACCTTGATTTTGGACTTCAGCCTCCAGAACCATCAGACTATACACTTCTGCTGTTTTAAGATACTCAGTTTAAGGTACTTTGTTACAGCAACCTTAAGAAACTAATACAGGCACATAAAGCAGTTTAGAGGGTTCTGAGAAAGCTTCCCAGAGGAAAAGATGCCCAAACTGAGGCCTAAAGGATGCTTAGACGATGGCAAGAGAAAGGATGTGTGTGGCGTGTAGATACTGGGTTGGAGAGTGTTCCATGGAAAGGAAACTGCATATGCAAAGGCTTGGGGAAGAAGGCCTGGCTAGATGGGGGTTAGTGTGGGCATCCCATGGGCTTAATGGAAAAGAACAGCAGTGTAGAGAAGAGGAGGGGTCAGGCCGCCTGCTCCTGTTTAGGGAGCTCTCTGCAGCATGCCTGAGTACTGTGGGTGCCTCATACCAAGCTCTGCAGTACACCCGTGAGCACCCATTCTTTGCTGCAGAGGAGGACCCATGCAGGAATTCAATAAGAAAATGAGAGCACGTGAGATTTTTCTGCCTACAGTGCTCCTTCCAGATTCAGTCTCCAAGACTCATTTATTCCCCAAATATTTATTTAGTGTTCCTGAAAGTTCTACACTAGGTACGTCAGATACAGAAACATACAATAACAATAATACCTAACATTTACCCAACATATATTATGTACAAAGCACTCTGCTTAGTGCTTTACATGGATTAGCTCACTCAATGCTCTTAACACCCTCGCAGAGTGAATAACGTCATTATCCCTGTTTCACAGAGAAGGAAACCAAACCTACAGAGGCTGAATCACTTGCCCAAAGTGTTTCAGCCAGGAAGTTGTAGAGCTGGGATTTAAACCATGGCAGACTCATTCCAGGGCCATACCCTTAACCTCGGTGCAATACAAATCCTTTCTTCAGGGTGCTTCTAATCTAGTAGGAAAGTCAGGACCACCATAACTGAAAGCATGTTGAATGCAGAGGGTTCCTAAGTGCTTAAAGAAGTTGTAAGATGGATGGGAAATAAGGTTGGCAAGCAGGGAGGGAGGAGCAAGGAAGTTCTGAATGAGGAGGTCAACTCTGAGCTGGACAGAGAAGGTAGGTGGATAACAATATTAATAAGAGCTTATCAAGAATGTGCAAGGTATCAAATTCTGTGTCAATGTTTTATACAACAACCCTACAAGATAGATACTATTATTAGCCCATTGAACAGGTGAGGAGATTGAAGACACAGAAAAATTGAGGGTAATTGAGATAGATACATCTGGCTTGGAGTGAGGGCCATGGCCAGAGGGAGGAGGCATCCTTAAACACACCTCAGGGTGAATTTGGGGCAGAAATAGCTAAGTGTACTGGGGTATCAGATTCACGAAGGGCATGGATGATTGTATGGGGCCAGATCTGAGAAGTGGGGAATTCAAGTTGAGGGTTTGGACTTAATTCAGTAGGTGGTGAGGAGGCATTAGAAGACTCTGATCAGGAAGATTAATGTGGCAGCAGAATTTGGGCTAGAGTGAGGATGGATGTAGATGGGGAGATGAATGAGTGTCCTGTGACAGTAGGACATGTCCCTCCATTGGTCACTGACACACACTGGGTACCTACCATGTGCCAGGATGGAGTGTTCAGTCAGAAAGAGATTCCCTCCTGTGAGTGACAGTAAAGGACAATGGCAATGAAGTCCCAGATCGAGACAGAAGCAACAACAAAGGGAAGAGGGGTGGGTGGTCAGCATACATCACATTTAGGATCAACAAGACATGGCAGTCAAGGCATTCAGTTCACTCTCAGCAGTTGGGGAATGAAATGTGCCTGTGAATTAGGGCTAGCCTTCCAGGCAGGTGAGTATGAGACTGAAATAACTCTGTTGTCCAGGCTGGAGTGCAGTGGCATGATCATGCTCACCACCATAGCCTTGACCTCCTGGGCTCTGGTGTTCCTTCTGCCTCAGCCTCCAGGGTAGCTGGGATTACAGCCATGTGCCAACACACCTAGCACTTTTTTTTTTTTTTGGCGAGACAAGGTCTTGCTGTATTGCTCAGGCTGTCTCGAACTTCTGGGCTCAAGCAATCCGCCCACCTCAGCCTCCCAAAGTGCTGGGATTATAGGCATGAGCCACCATGTCTGGCCTACTCCTTTTTCTTTTCTTTTCCTAGTCACACAAAATCATCTGAGGTTGAACATTCCTGAAAGTGCAGCTCACACACCGCTCCAACCCAGTGAGGGGGCCCCACAGCCATGACTATGGCAATAGCAGACACTAGAGGCTGGCCCAGCACATGGCATGACTGGCATGATGACATTGCAGGAGCCCGCCCAGGTTCCTGAGCCTTTGAACATCCTACTCTACCGGTTGTCCGGGCATGGTGGGTTCAGCTTTCTACTTCTCTTCTTCTCGTCTTCCCACCCCACCCTGCCTTTGGCTGTGTTCTGCTCTTTAGCAACCCCACTGTAGGTGAGTGAGGGGACAGAAAGGCCTCCAGAACGCAGGCACACTTCTTTAGCTATTGTTAGCAGCTCTGATAAAAGCCAGGTCAGGGGAAGGGGGCCTTAGGTTACTGGGTCAACTTTGCCTGTGTGACTCCAGCCTGGGTATTGCATGTTCTTTAGCCAGTACTCCTGCCTACACCAGCTCCATCAGCAGAGCCCAGTGTCCCAGCAGGGCCCTATAACTATGGAGTTGATCGTAAAACCCAGAGTAATCCGTCTAGCTGGAAGTGCACACTCGTTGCTCTGAGCTCCCTAGGCTGTCTGTCTATACCACTTATTACTCTCTCACAAGCCAAGGGGAAAGCATTCTGTGCCAGAATTTACCTCTGGGCACCTGAAATCACTTCTTGGACTTCCTTGCCTGAGGAAGAGCCAAATAGAAATTAGCAGAAATAACTCCATCTATGTGAACTTGCACATTGTAACAATTACACAGCACTTTGCCTCCCATTTAATTCTCCCCTTCCATTTAATTGGGGAGATGGGTTTTATTATTCCCAGTTTATGGATGGGTAAGTTTCAGTAATTTACACTAGCGGCTGGGCTACTGAGTAGATGCAAGTTGGAGTGAATGCTTTCTTATTCTGAAGCCATCTTTGTTTCCATTCCCACACACAGCCTCCATGTTTGCACTGTTTTAGTGGTGATTGGTTTCATATATTGTGTTTTTTCTCTGGGGGAAGAGTAGGGAAGTGTGTTTGACTACTACCAATTTCCTGAGTGTCATGACCTAGGTATGCCTCCTAGCTCTGCCCCAGCAAGCATTGGGTCTTGGAAACAAGTGTCACAACATCTCTGGAACTGTTTCCTTACCTGTAAGATGGTGGATTTGGATTGATAATTTTCCAAGGCTCAAGTTCTGGAGTCTATGCTTCAGTGGCTGGTGTTGGTTTACACTTTTTTCAGGTCCAAAGCCAGCTGTAGGGGATATTGTTTTCTCCCCAGTCAGGCTGGCACTTGATAGACTAATGGACCTGTTTAGCGTTGTCTTACCCAACACGTCGGTGGGTTATCTGTCGGTGCTTTCTCTGGTCTCCTGAAACTCTAATGGTCCTGCCTTTAAACGGCTTGATAATGTACTTGCCACTCTGGGCCAAAGTCCTGGGAGGCCATTCCTAGACTGAGACTGCACAAAGTGTTATGAGTTGCAAGCTGGTAAAGGGCTCTATACATGCTAGATGCTCCCTTTGGGCAGCAATGGACAATGCTGTCATAGTCAAGTGCTATGTGTGTCTTCCACCAGGAAACTGGACAACTTGAGATGGCCTGGGAAGCATGTGGAGGAGTAGCCTGTGGTAGGGTAGGGCACTGCAGGAATGGGCCCTCCATCAAAGAAAGAGTCCCCTGCTCTCCCCTCCCCAGATGCTCCAGGCAGCAGGGTCTCTTATCATTGAGGCCATTTCTCTCTAGTTGCAGGTGTTGCACTGCCAGCCCTTAGCCCAGCTGAGCAATGAGACTGAAGAAGAGCAGCTGCGCACTGCTGAGCAACCAGGTGGAAAACCAAATAGGCACGTTAGGTTCGTGACCAACTGGGTCCTCCGCCTTCTGAAATGAATTGGGACCTGTGAGCCGGGTGCTCCTGGGCAGAAGGCGAGGGCAGTGCCCAAAGTAGAGCCTCCAATAAGCCTTGTGCCCAGCTCTGCCTCCTCCCAGGCAGTGTATTCTGGGAGGAGACACACAGGGTGTGGGTTTCCCAGAGGATGACAAAGCTGGCGTATTCAGGCCAGCCAGGCTGGGCGTTCTACTTCCTGCTGTGAACAATGACCTGCGGCTTTCTGTGGAGTTTTCCTGAGCAGAGCAGTGCCCTACTCCCGGAGCTGGGGAGGGTGTCCACCAGCAGGGCAGTCAAAGCAAACAAATGGCTTCCTCTTAGCCAGTTGGGACAGAGACTCCCCATGTGAACAGAAGTGCAGTTTAATGGCATGGAACAAGAGTAGCACAGCGGCTGCCAGTACGCATCCCTTGGAGTCCAGAAACTGTAGTAAAAATAAGGGGGAGAGGGAACAATAACCCGCCTTGCCAGGTTGATTTGCAGTGTCTGCATCGCTGCTGCATTTGTATCCACATTTCCCCGAATAGGAGGTGGGCACTAATGATATCACTTTAAATCTCAAGGCCAGAGAGATAATCGCATGCCATTACTCCTTAATTACATGGTAACTACTATACCATTACTTTCTAACTCCAGTCTAATTGCAACTCACTTCTGATTAGTGGGCAATAAACATTCACAAACAGGGTCCGGATCCATTTCCATTAAATTTACTCAGCTTAAGAGAAGGCATGCAAACATACAAATCCGGTGAGGGCTGGAGGCCTGCCCCACACTGTCATTATCATAAGAGGTATTGGGTGAGCTTGAATGATCCTCCCAACTCAGGTCTGGGGGAAAGTTGGCACCTCTACCTAGGCATGCTGCAGAAAGTCGAGCTTTGGAGTCCAGAGTCTTGAGTTCAGGTTCTAACTCTTTTATTTACTGGCTATGTGGTTTTGGTTGAGAGCTAAACCTTTCTGGATATCAGTTTCCTGATCTAAAATTGGTAAAATATGTGAATGCTATTTTGGAAAGATAAAGATTTTTTTTAAAAGATCATATTTGTGAAAAACCTCAGTGAAATAAAAAGAGATGTTGTGTTGTTATTAATGCTATTATTCCCAGGCAAAGACTGTCCTCTGATAGTGAAAGAAGAGATACTGTTCTCATCTCATCATCTTTGGCTGGGACTTGTCAGATTTTAATGTGCATGAGAATTGCCTGGGATCTGAGGCTCTGGTTCCACCAGTCTGGGATGAGGCCTGGAACTCTTCATTTCTTTCAAGTTCCCAGGTGATGCTGAGGCTGCTGGTCCTCAGACCACACTCTGAGGTCATCCTGCCTTGGGGAACAGCTGTGGAACACAGCTTGGTGATCACAAGGTCACCCAATTGCCCCAACCACCCCCCGGAGCTCCTCAGGTGCAGACAGCAGCAACTGAAATGCAAGTCCTGACTGAGGATCAGTCTAGAGACCAATATGTAAAAGGGTACATCTCTGTGGGAAGAGACACAGGAAGATTTTGAGCAAAAGATGCTTTTGTTTGATGATCAGTAAAGGTATTCCTGTATCAGAAAATTCTCAGTGGATAAGATAGCATGATAGTCCTGGACGGGTTCAGACAAGCTGCTGCATCCTTAACATCAACATGGAATCTGGGCCAGGAAAGGCACTCAAATACTACCTGATAGAAGGAAGAGGAGAAAAAAGGATTGATGGAAGGAAGGAGGGTGGGAGGAAATGCGTTTATGTGGGGAGTGGTGGGAAGAGTAGGCATTACCTACTTCAACATTTGTTAATGGCTGGCACTGAAAATAATTCCAGAATTATAGATGGTGGAGGCCACAAGTCATCTCTGAAGTCATCCTTTTTAGCCTCTAATTTCACAGTCCAAAAAACTGAGATGAAGTGCCTTTCCTTATTCACACAGTGGGGAGGCAGGAAAGCAAGGTCCCAGTTGTTGACAAAAAGATGCCAAACTCTAAAATATTTTAAGATGGTTTATTCTGGCTAATATGAGTGACCAGGCCTGGGAACACAAGTCCCCAGGAACTCCTGAGAATGTGTGCCCAGAGTGATTGAATTGCAGTTATATATATATTTTAGGAAGCAGAAGTTACAAAAACCATAAATCATTACTTGTGAGATTTATGTTGACTCTGTCTCAGAAGGAGGAACTTTTCCAAGCGAGGACTTGCTGGTTATAGGTAGATTAAGGATTTCTTGACTAGGAAATTGTAGTTTCTATCTAAGGAATTTTGGAACTCTGCAGAGGACAAGGTGTCCAGAGTCTGGGACTCCCCAAAAGATGACTTTACAGAGTCATAAAATATTTTCATGTCCTTCTTTATCTGTTGTGTGATGCTATGTTATGGTTAAGTTGGAAAACAAACTTTAGTATATAGGCTAAAAGGGTAATAAAACTCCATCTGGTGAGTTCTTGTCAGATGTGACTTCTCAAGCTTCTTAGGAATTTGGACAAGAGACAAAAAGGCCAGAGTTTAGTCCTCCTGGTTTTCCCAGTTCTCAGTCTTGTCTTATGTCCTGTGCACCTCATAATAAATCAATAAAACTGGCTCCATGGAGAACCCTTCCCCACCAAGCACCCAGGCTATTTGGGCCCCTGAGGAGCACACCCCTCCCTGTCTCTTTGATTTCCAGAGAAGTGGTTTTGTTTGTTCTGCCCCCATTCTGCAGTAGAGCTACACCAGCATCCCAAGCAGGCAGCACCAGAACCCCAAGCCTTCAAAGTTCTGATTCAGAGAGGCGACCACTTTCACAAGCCTGGATCCTGCAGCACACCTGGCATCACAGCCTAGGAGGTGTGGGCATCTGGAAAGGGTTAAGGAACAGTGCACTTTCTCAAGGAGATGTGTGACACCTCTTGAGTGCTGCAGTACCTGGTGATGGAGGGCATATGGAGGCAGGTGGGGAACCTCATGGGCAGGGACAGGCACTGAGGGGTGCAGAAGAGATGCCTGAGCCCTCAGTCTAAGGGATCAATGACTAAAAGAATATATCTCCCTGGGAAAAGAACATAGGAAGATTCTGAGGAAATGATGCTTTTGTTTGATGTTTAATAAAGGTGTTCCTATATCAGAAAACCCTCAGTGAATAAGACATCATAAGACCAGGCACAGTGGCTCATGCCTGTAAACCCAGCTCTTTGGGAGGCTGAGACAGGAGGAATGCTTGAGCCAGGAGTTCAAGACCAGCCTGGGCAGCACAGCGAGATCTCATCTCTATAATAAATAAAAAAAATTAGCCAGGCATGGCAGCACATGTCTATACTTCTCAGGAGGCTGAGGCAAGAGGATCACCTGAACTGAGGAGGTCAAGGCTGTAGTGAGTCATGATCATGCCACTATACTCTAGCCTGGGCCGTAGAGTGAGACCCTGACTCAAAAAAACAAAAAGACATCATGGTGGTCCTACATGGAACTCCAGATAGGCCACTGCCTCCTCAGCATGGGCAGGGTGAAAGACAAAGGAAACTGATTAGACTGTATCCCTCAGAGGACACTTCTGAACAGAACCCCTGAATCCAAAAATGCATTTCAGGATCATGTGGGGATAGGCAACTGCCCTGGATGCCTGTTTGGCCCATGGCATGCATCCTAGCAGGGCTTTGGTCCCACTTAGAGCCTAACCACATGCCTTTCTTCCAGTCATTTTTTAAAATTACCTTAATCTAGCACCTATTATATGTACTTCAGGTAAACACATTTAATACAGACCTGTATTATAGCACTGCTTTTGAAAATCCTGGCATTGAGCACAAAAACGTCTCTGAGCAGCCTTTGAGCAAAGGCTCCAGTGAGAGTCCTTACTACTGTGCAAAGTAAAACCTACATAGCATGAACGTGGGCTGTTTTGGAAGCCTAACTGAAGGACACGTGCTACGTTTGTGACACTGGTGGTCAACAAGAGTGTTCTGAGTTTAAGCTTTGTCTCTTTCTCCATTTAGTGCCACTAAATATGCCATGACAGGGAAGGCGGCTCTTAATCTCCGTGCTCCTCTTCTCACACCGACTCCTGAAGCAAGAGGATGCTGAGGTCCAGAGAGGCCAGGAGATGCCCAGGGTGACTTGGTTGACAGGGCCATCCTGGGCTTAGAGCACAGAAGCATGGAGTTTACACCATAAGCAGATGTGCAGGGATCTGTGACCTCAGGGTCTCAGTGCAGGGCCTCAGTGTGGGCCTCAGACACTGACCTCTCTGGGATCCTGGCCCGCGTGTAAGGCAGTGCTTGGTGTTCTAAACATCACCAAGTTATCCCCAGGCCTGAAGACGAAGCCTCGCCCCACCACTACCTGCCCAAGGTTTAAAATCCAGTCTCTAAGAAGTGGCAGTTACTGTTGAATCATCTGCCCAGGCCCAACATCCAGGCTCAGTGCTCAACATCCTGTTACAGGAAAACTTTAAGGAGGGAGGAAGAAGGTCCACAAAACACTCCCCCCTTCAGCTGGCAGACATACACCAGTGAGAAACAGAATTTGACTGTCGTCTCTTTAGGTTCTGGCCACACCAGCCACATCTGAAGACAAAAGGCTCCTAATTCTTTTGCAGGCTTTTCACACTGCTTGGGTCCTGCTCTCCTTCCTTCATCTCCTCTAATGGAGTAGAGCCATTTCCCTTCCTCCCTTCCTTGGCCTTAGGAAGGAAGTGATCTCAGAGCTTCCCCCAGCTCCCATGGTAGGGCTCCCTGTGCCCAAATGGCCACACAGCCACCCTCCTGGCTGTGACTGGAGGAAGAGAGGCCATGGCTCTTCCTCAAGATTTTTGCTCATTGTCTCAGTGTTACCTTTACGCCCCCGACTGCCCTGCAATTTTGCAGTAGATCATGCACTGTGTAGGAGAACTTGTGTGCTAAGCCTCTGAGTTGCTCATACAGAGTCAGAGGGATCCCGAGGAGCCTCCATTGACAAGGTGCCCCTCCAAGAGGTAGTGACTGCCAAGGAGGAGCATTTGCAGATGGACATGGCAGGGGAGACCAGGGGATGGCATAGTCACCAAGGGAACTGCCTAGGTTCATTGTAGTGTGTATGCTTGAAACAGTCAGAATTTGAGGCTCTGGAGAAGAGGGATGCTGGAAAGGTATCTTTAAATGTCCCAACTTTTTAAACAATTTGAGAAGAGGATAATGATGATGACAAGTTCTGGAGACGTATGGAAGAAATAAACAAGGAAAATAGTCATGAAAAGATGCCTATGGGCAGGGAGCAGTGGCTCACACCTGTAATCCCATCACTTTGTGAGGCCAAGGTAAGGAACTACTTGAGGCCAAGAGTCAAGACCAGCCTGGGCAACAGAGTGAGGTCCCCTCTTTCTACCAAAAAAAAAAAAAGATACATAGAAGGTGGTAAGAAACAAGCCTTCTGCCAAGAAGATGGCAAGAGAGAGAATATGGCTGAGAAAAGAAAGACCACCCTCTCCCTCAGGTCTGGGGTGCCTGGCTCACCCACAGCCCACATTTCAACATCAGTTCAGCTTTGCACCTACCCAACCTCCCTCCCCACCATATGGGGGCATCATACTCCCTTCTCCAAACTTCTCTCTCTTCTCCACCATATTCCAATTCGAAAGCAATAGGATTTTGATGGTGGTGTACTCAGTTCTCTGAGGCCTATGAAACATGAACACATAAACAAGATGTAATATCTGAAACTTATTGAGTGCCTGCTGTTTACATACATACAGCCTCCTGAGTAGATGGGATTATAGCTGTTTACATAATCTCTAAAAATAGTAGTAGTCATACAAGGTAAATACCATTGCACTCAATTTATAGATAAAGAAACTGAGGCTTAGGAAGGTGAAGTAACTTTCTGAGACCACACAGCTAATAGGTGGCTGGGTTTGGACCTGACAGCATTCATGTTTCTTCAGAGTTTTCTCAGAATACCATAACATCTCTCAGATAGAGGTGATGGGATTTAAATTGTGACACAGCTTGATCAGACACAGTGTCATGTCCATCTTTATAGGAGGCATTTTTAAAAGATTTGAAGAAGACTGAATATGCAGGAGGCTGGATCCTGGTCCAGACTCCTCGGCTTTGTTGATAATGTTTGCTCCGCAGAGGACAGGGCAGTAGTTTGAAGTCCCAAAATGCAGGTCAGAGGGCCATCTGGCCAATGGGAGTCATGACAACCTACAGCAGCAAGGCCAGGATCTGGGCAGAGCAATGGGAACCCTGGATACAGAGTGCAGGAAAGACAGCCAGGCCAGAGGGTGGGGTCCAACCATGGCAATGAATTTAGCTGCAGGTCAGAGGAACCAGGCAGGGGTGCTGGTAAACTGGCACTGGGGTGGAGAGGGGCAAGGTGGGGTGGATGGAGGCAGATAGCTCTTCCCATGGGGTAAATGCTCCCTCCACGACTGATTTCAAGCTGCCAATGTAATGTTAATTGACTCCCACAATTACCCAAAATTTGACAATTGATTTTCATCATTGGAACCAGGAAAGTACTAAGGCAAGGACTTGGACCCTACCTGGCAAAATAGGTTCTAAATCCAGAGACTTAGAGGCCTGGAGAGAACCACAGGATGTTAAGGGAGTGTATCTTTATGTTGCAGCACCATTCTAGAAAGATAGCTCATGCTAACACAATACCCAGAGACCTTGAAAAGTCTCACCTGGCAACCTTCCACTGATTTCCAATTCTCCTAAACATATAGCTCTAGGATTCAGAACCAAATGACTCTAGTCACGAAGTATTAATGAATCCATTCGTGTATCACACATTTGTTAAGGACTTCCAAGGGACCAGGCTCTGTGTTGAACCCACAGATCTTCACTCTCTCTCAACTGTAGATACCCTTAGGGAAAGGCCTGTGTCATGCCCCAGCACCTAGCTCAATGCTAGGCACACAAAAAACACGTGTATACTCACTGAGTAAATGATTGGACTCAAGCTCATTATTGGAAAAAAAAAATTGAAGAAAGACAGCATATATTCAGAAATCTTGGAAGAGTTGATATTCCCACCATTTTGATCCTCTTCTCTTTCTTAGTCTTTCTTTCATCTCATAAGTGGTTTGGGATTTTGAAGACTTCACAGAAAGATCAAGAGTACATTTGTCAAGGTTAGAAGGTCCTTATTTCATTTGTAAAACTGCTGCATTATTTTATACGTTAAGAAAGGTGGGTTTCTTCTTCTTCTTCTTTTTTGGTAATTGAAAAAAATATCTATCAAGTGATCAGGGGGATGAAAAATCCCAGTGTTTAGCACTGCCTGTGGGCCCAGCCTTTGAATAAGAGAGCAGGGGCCTGACCCACTGAAGGATGCTTGTCCCTGCAGGGCGTTTCTGAAAGAGAAGGCCATTGCTCACAACCTAGATTTCTTCTGTAACAAGAGGAAAGACTATAAAATTCACCACATATGCAAAGACATAGGATTGTAAACGATAGAGACTCAGATCTCCCCAGGAAAACCACAGGAGCCTCCAGGGCCATCTTTGCTGGAACACCTTTCAGCTCAAGGCAGTATATAGGTAAAACCTAGGGGTGAGGTGGGGGCCCACTCACATCTCTGTAACCTAGTGAGGGGAGGAAGGGAGGATTGTAAGGGAATCCAGGCCAGTGCTACCTCCCCACCCAAAACCCAGCCTATAAGTCCCTTCTCCAAAATCAACACTGGGTATATCCTATTACTTCCTAGGAAAGACTCTGTGGCAGGTGCCTAAAAGATTAAGACCATATATTCCAGCCTGTGACCTCTAAGCCATGTATCATCCAGTGAGCCCCGAGGGAGGTTGAGTATTAGATAAAAAATGAGAAATGTGTTCAATTGCTACTTGTCTATTCTTTGTTTTTCCCCCCCATTGATTTAAATTCTGTCGACAGCACTTTCTTTTTCTTTTATATCTCTATTACAGGATTAATCGTGTGGTGTTATATTACTTTATAGGTCTGTTTCCTCTGCTCTCCACAAGTTCTCAGTGGTGGGGACTACGCTTCTGTGGGTCTCTAATGCCTGGAACAACCCCTGATAATCAGGCAGTGTTCCATAGGTGCATGTTTAGTTGGTGAACCCATTAATTAATTTCTTCATGGGTCAGGATGAGGGAAAAAAAGAAGGAGATCAAGAAAGAGCAGAAATGAAGGGAGTGGAGCCCAGAATAAGAGCCAGAAATGTGCCACAGGGAAAAGGCCCGGGCGAACACCAACCCACTGATGTGACAAAATAAAGAGTAATTCCCAGACAACCGCATGCCTCGGTGATAAAAAGCTACGCTGCTTCGTCCCAAGTGAAGAAACAGGTTAAGTTAGAAACTTTTTACATTTAAAAATTATTATTGTTGTTGTTGTTGTTGTTGTTGAGACAAGGACTTGCTCTGTCACCCAGGCTGGAGTGTAGTGGAGCGATCATAGCTCACTGCAGCCTCAGCCACCTGGGCTCAAGTGATCCTCCCACCTCAGCCTCCTGAGTAGCTGGGATTATAGTCGAGGGCTACCATGCCTGGCAGTCTGCACATTTTTAAAGTAAAAAAAAAAAAAATGTACCAGTGAAGAACCAAGCAAAGGGCAAGGGGGGGGAACTAATTTTTAACAGAAACATCAAGCGGTGACCTTTAAAGTAGATGGTGGGCAGGAGCGTCTAGACGGGCCAAGTTTCCAGGCCAACAGAGCACACCCAGCTGACTCGGTGATCAAGTCATGTAATTTTTCCACATAAAAGAAAAACTCCATTGCGGCATGGGTGCCCGTGGGCACTGCAGAATGTACGTGCCTTTCTCCTTTACTGCAGTGGTGTCATCTCCTCCGGAGGTGACAGAGAAGTTGGAGGGGATGGTCTATGAGGTGTGTCAAATCGAAAAACAAGTCTGGACTCAGTTAGGAGAGGCTTTATTAGAAAGGATTATTGCAGAGGTGAAAGGGCTATTGCAATAGGAGGACTGCTGTAACCCCAAAATCTGCAGCACTCGAGGGAGAGTTAGAAAGAGTTTTTCTTTATATGGTAGAGTATACAGATCTAGAAAGAGCAGAGTGTGGGAAGTGGGGTGAGAGCCTGCTGTGATGGGATGGTAGATCCAGGAGTTTTGCCCCTGAGGCACCCTGCTTCTCCAGGGGGCTGTTGAGGTAGAGTTGTGTGCTCTTGGAAGTTTGGGTACGTGGGGAGGGAGGGAAGCCCAGGGTGTGGTTCACAAGCATTCTTGCTTCAATTGACCAGGAAGGAAGAGCTGTTCAGGGAATCACTTGTGAGGCGACACATGGGCATGTGGGGAGTCTGTGTCTGGCCTTGCGTAGGTAAACCAGAGGCACCCGTGAGTCTTATCTGAGAACAGTGGTTCTTTGTAGTAAACCATTCCCTGGATCACAAAAGGCCACGGGAGGGGTGCATTTCTCAATCTTTGCTGTTTTCCAGGATCAGGACCTCAGGTAAAACTCAACATTGCCTCTCGTGAGAAGCCTTTCTCTCATGTTTTCATTTCCTCCCTGCAGTCTGCAGAGACCAGGGCAGGCTTGTTCTGAGACGCATTTTTCCTGAGGTGGTTGGTTGTATGTTTGCCTGGAATCAGGCTTCCACTTGTGTTCAGCATTGTTCAGGCCTCAATCTCCAGCCCCTCCTTTCAACTCAGTTGTATTTACTTGGGTGTTACACATTTGTCCACATTCCAACCTGTATATAATCCCAGGATCTTGTTCCCATTATTAGCAGGTCTATCCATGTCTTGGGACAATCCCTTATGCTCTCTCAGGTGACTTTTTATAGGATCATCTGAATTCCTTTTGCTTCATCTCTGTCTCTATCACTGGAAACTTCTGATTATGATTTGGCTCCCCATGTGGTTTGACTATAGGAAGAGAATGCACTAATCAGGCAGCTTGTAGTGCTCTGGTTGCATGACAATGACTTCTTATTGTGGCTTAATCAGTTGGCCTTCTGACAGCACATGCTTCTTACAGAACAGGTCGGTCCTAAGGCCTTATGGTATCTGGCCAATAACGGCTCATCTCTAGGCCTGCAGAGTCAAGGTCAAGTCCAAGAGTGTAGGGGTATCTGCAAGGGGATGACAGCTTGGATATGACCTTGGATAACACCACTACTATGCCCAGCTACCATTTTATAAAACCCTCAAGTCTCTTCAACCAAAGAGACTGTCAAAAAGGCCCATCTCTCAGATCACCTTGACTTCAGCAGCCATTCAAAAATGAAAGGAAACATGGACCCCATTCCCAATGTTTTTCCTTTTAAAAACTGATTATTGCTGTTTATCTTCAGTCTCCACCCCCATGCTCTTACCCCCAGAGGTGAGGATTCTAATGTGGTTAATGTATGCCTAGGTTCTTACAAAACATGTGGATTATTGGTTTGTATTTTACATTTACGTCAGTCAAACTGGATTACAGATATGATTCAACTTCTTGCTTTCTCTAATTTGCACTATGCTTGAAAGTTCCATCTGTGTCTCTATTTGTACATCTGAGATATATAGCTCCTTCCTGCTGCAAAGTGCTCCACAGTATATATGGGATGGACTCTTGGATAGCTACCACCATGCTTCCCTGCAGGCAGTGCTGTGAGGAGTGGACCCTTATGAGCCTCCTACGGGCCTATGGAAGTAAGATGTCTTGGGATGTATGCACAGGAGAAGAACTGCTGAGTCCCAGGGTATGTGCACTCAGGATGACTGCATTCCTGCCTGCAGGCTTAGGGTTTCCAGAGCTCACATTGCTGCCTGGCGGTGCCTAGCTGTCTCATTTGTGCCACACCCCCAGGTATAAACTGGTTTCTTACTGTTTTATGATGACTAGTGAGACTGAATAGCTCTTCTTATAATTTTGGAGTTTAATCTTCCCTTTGTTGCCTATTCCTACCCTTTGCCCATTTCCTCTGTTATACTTGCTTTTACTGTTGATTTATAGACGCTCCTTGTACATTCTATGTATCGATGCCTTGTCAGTTTTAGACATTAATTGCAACTATTTTCCCTAGTATCATTTGTCAGTTTTATCCACATTATCCATAAATCCCTGACTTTCATTAGTCAAATTCAACCTTTTTTGCCTTATGTTTTGTGCTTTTGAAGTTTTGTTAAGGAAGTCCTCTCCTGCTACAAGGTCCCAGAATTACTCTCTTGTATTTTCTTCTTTTAACCATCTACTAACCATTGCATTTGCTTCTTTAATCTGTCCACAATTGTGGGTGATGTTCATTTAAAGGAACCCAGTTCTGTTTTGTTCTGGAAAGACATTTTCAGCAAATGTAGAAGTCAGACAAGTTCATGAGACCTGCTGGATCTCAGCACCATCTTCTAAGCAATCTGCCATTTTTCCATTGGGTCTTGGTGCCACTTTACCACATGTGAAATTTCCATGCCAATGTGCATATTAGGAAGTTTCCTGATTGAATTCACTTGTTGGGTAGTAAAGAGACTTCAGAACAATTCTTGAAAACAGGAAGGACAAAGGCCTCTAAAAACTTGTGGTACTTCCAGGGCAAGCTACAAAGCTAAGAAAACACTTGTGCAGACAGCAAAGCTACTCAGCTCTCCTCAGGAGAGCTCAGTGGCTTCAGGTCCCAGAGCCTCAACTATCCTTTCTGACTACAGAACTACCAAGCTCAGGAGCAATCGGCACTTCAGTTCAGCAGTTGCAGCATGATGGAAACTTTCACAATTCCTACCACATTTACTCTTAGGAAAACCTCAGGAAGGATTTCATGGTGATGGAAATGTTTTATATCTTAATAGGGGTGGCAGTTATGTGGGTATATACTTATATATTGCTCGACAGTCATGGGTTTTCTCATTTAACATGTGTAATATTTACCTTATATGATTCATATCTTAATAAATTTGTTTCCTAAATGTCAAAACAAGATAAAAACCTCATGGAGTAGTCAGTGTCATCTCAGTTTTGCAGACACAGAAGCTAAGATGTGAAGAGGTTAATAAATGCCCACCAGTCAGCCCAGCAGACAAGGTGCAGAGCTAAGTGACCCTGGGTGTGCTTCACTCACTCCTGAGGTCCTTCTGTTCCATGATACTGCTCTTCACACCCACTGTGGTCTTTTCGGACGCAATGTCTGCTGAGTCTTAACCACTGCAAGACACTGCGCTTGGTGCAAAGATGAGGAGTCTGTCCTTGAGGAGCATATGGTCTTGCCTGGAGCTAAGATGTGTCTACAGACAAGACAACATAGGTTAGAAAAGGAGAGCTGTCTTAGAGCTCTGGGACTGCTCAGAATTCAGACAAATGTTTCCCATCTTTACCTTTTTCCAAGAGAAACCCATCTCATTGTTCTTCCATGTATGTGACAGTCATAAGCCTGGATGTTGACTATTGGATTGCATAAATGCTTAGCAAGACTGTCGTGCCAAGAATCCCTTCTAGGCTTCTAGGAACTAAAGGAGAGTGCCTCTCTCTGGCATGAAATGTCCTCACCTGAGCCACTTGCAAGTTTGTCACCTGACCTACAGTCTCAAGGCCACTCAGTCTCAACAATTTTCCACCATTGGCAAAAGAAACATACAAGCCACACATTCATAAACACTGGAGATGCAGAAAAGAAGGAATAAAAAGAAATCGAATAGGTGGAATTTTATTCATAGAACAAGCTCTACTAACTTTTTGGATTTGAGAAATGTCATAGGTTGTGTTCCCCAGAGACAGACCCCAGGTCAAGGACCCATGTGAAAGTAGCTCAGCAGAACCTAAGGAGGGAGGAAAGGAGGAAGGTCAGGGAGGAGGAAGGTCAAGAAGCCAAATGGAGGTAACACTTAAAGCAAAGCCCTGGTCTCAGCCTGTGCCTGCAGGGAACTCTGAATACACAGGGCATCTCAGAGACTGCTAGACTGGAAGCCACATTGCCAGAGCTTTCATACTCCCCCATTCCATCAGGCCTTGGCTCAAAGCCAGAGGAAGATGGGGTGGTGGAACAGAACCTCAAGCAGCTCTGGTGGCCCAAGAATCGTCCTCAGCTGAGAATAGGGCCCAGAAAACTAAAAGCTCTCAGGAGCTGGGAGAGGGCCCCGGGCAGAGCCCCAATGGCCTCTGTGGACAAGGCTCTGCAACACATCACCAAGCCAAGTTGAGGAATTATGCCACCTGCAGCCATTTCTAGGACCCAGAAGACCCCCATGGTTTATAGATGGGAGAGTGGAGGCACAAAGAGGCTGACATATTTGCCCAAAGTCATGCCAACAAGTTGGGACAGAATTAGAAGTCAAGGCTCTTCAGTGTAAGTCCAGGTCTCTTCCAATTACTTCTTGCCATCTCACTCCCCTGAGATGGCCACAGCCCTTGGAGCCTAAAGGAACACTGTGCTAGCTCAATAGATCCATTTCGCATTTCATTTACATTATTCTTTGTCCAGAGTCTGGCTTCTCTGAGACCCAGCATCCATCCTTACCAGCTCCAGTCTACCCGCTGAGCCCTGCTCAGCAGCCCAGTAGAAAACAGACATGTTCTCTTGACAGAGGGCCCGGCAGTCATTGGAAGACATATCTGGGTAGTTAAGGAAACCTTGGCGCCTGAAGAAGGCACTCAGAAGATGACAGGTCTGAATAGTCTGACAAATTTTTATTGCCCCAAAATCTCCAGTCCTGTAAGTCATGAAATAAATCTCAGCCCACATCAAATAAATTATTGTCTGTTTAAGAACGGAAGAGAGGATGAAGCAAAGCACTCACAGTCAGCTTCTGCCTCTTCTTTCCCTCAGCTCAGGATCAGGACTTTCGATCCAGAGCCTTGCCGAACCCTTCCCAGTACTCAATCTCTCGCCAGCTCCTCTGATAGATAGCCAGGCCCTACAGCAGAGAGCAATCAAAGGGTTAAGCCTGCTTTTGAAGAGCGTAAGGACAGCCAGGCAGGGAGGAAGGAACTCTGAAAGATGAGAAAGCTGTCATGCTTGCTCGCTGGGCAGATGAGATGACCAGCAATTCCTTAGAGCACTTGAGATTTATCAGCATAAGGGGAAAAAAAAATCAATTGGCCAGATAATCTTAGAAGGAGAGAGAAAAAAGAATGCAAGTGACTAAGGGGATGGGGAAAGAAATCCTAAGAATGAAACAGGGATATTTTCTCTGGTCTCATCTGTGTCTCCTTCATCCTGGCATTTAACAGACTGAATTATAATTGTCAATTTGCTTGTCTGTTTCCCTGGACACAATGCCATGCTCATGAGCACAAGGTCACTGTCTTCTCTGTCCTCCCTTTAGGGATACCAGGCCCAGTACAGTGTGTAGTGCATAGTTGATGTTCATTATATGTTTGTTAAATGACTAAGTAAATGAACACATGAAGTGGCAGCTTTAAAGTGTCAATGTTGACCCAGGCACAGTGCTTGACACTCGACCTCCTTGAATCATGCAAAGCTCTCAACAATGAGTTAGATGTTATCACAGTCATTTTGCAGATAAGAAAAATTGAAATTCAGAGAGGTTAAATAACTTTCGTGAGGTCAGACAGTGAATAAATGGAAGAACTAGAATTCAAACCAGGGTCTATCTGACTCCGGAGTGTATATGGGTTTTTTTTTTTAATTGGACTGACTATCTGTAGATAATTCTTGATGATGGGCAGTCTGGCTGCCTGATGTGAGAATGAGTCATCATCCTTCCCCCAAGCTCCGCCATTTTGTTATTCCACCTCAGTCTATGCTTCCTCCATGTGGTACCCTGGAGAAAGGAAGAAGACAAACTTCAAGTCAACCCATTAATTATACCTTGTCAGGTACCTCTTTCTGGGCATTCATTCGTGTATGCCTCCTCCTCCCCTCTAGGCTATGAGCTCCTTAGGGGCTAGAACCACATTTTGTGCTTCTCTGGCCATTTCTCTTCCAGGCACTTATAGGTGTGTTTCAAGTCATAGGCGGTCATGTCACCTGGTTGGTGCCACAGCAGAGGGTGACAGAATGAGGGCACCAGGGACCCGGGGGGGCTGGGCACAGGCACCGCCTTTGAAAGCCCTACCAATAACAGAATCAATCCATTAGTTGTACACAAAACAGACCAGTCCTTGAAGGGACAAATGAGACTTAAACAAAGGGAGATGTGGCACAGAGATAGCTTCTTGAAAAATTGGAGCACCATGGAGTCAGCCTGTCTGTCGCTAATTCCCTTTCCTTCTCTCTGGGCAGCAAGATAGCATCGGGCGAGGAAGTAAGCTTTTCTTTACTACTGCCCAGCCTTCCCATTGTGACCTTGGGTGACCTTCCCTGGCCTGACTCCTCCCAACCACAGAAAGAGGGCTGCAGCCGGTTCCATGTTCCCAACCCAGAGCTCCTGGGACCCTCATGCCTTCTCAGGTCTTTGATGGAGCTGATGCTTCATGGGGCTCATCGGTTGGCTGGGGGAGAAGGGAGCTGCTGGGAGAGCCAAGCAGTGCTGGATTAAGCCTATTATTAGCAGTGCACCTGAACATTGGCCCGCTGAAGGACCATCCATCTCGGCCAGGCCGAGGGACGAAGTGTGATTAATGCAGCTGGTTAGTGGCCTGGGCCTGCCTTGGCCCATCTCCTCCTCTGCATGCTGCTTGAAGAATTCATTAGGAGAAAGCAACAGAGAAGAGAGAGAGCAGCCAACTATCCTCATACCACCCCCCCACCACCACCCCTCCAGTTTGTCTTCTTCAACTAAAAAGGTCAAAGTTGATAAGGCTTTGATGGGTCCTTATGACGGAAACTCAGGTGTACCTCTCTCGAAGCAACAAAGCAAGGTGGAAAGCTTTGGAGTCTATTCACTTAAAAATAAAATAAAGAAAATACAAAAGGATCTTCCATGCTGACCGAGCTGGGATCTTTTCTCAGGCTGCCCCTAAAGGAGCTGCAGTCTCGCCACAAGGACAGGGGACAGATAACCTCAGGATGATGTGGTGACTGTGGGACACAGGATGCAGTGAGAAACCGGAAGAAGGGTTGGCCTTCCTCCTCCAGGCCTCCTGGAGGGGGTGAAGAGTGATGGGTTAGTCAGGGGGGTTCCCCACACCTCATCACCTGCAAGTGCTAAGCCTGCAGTGACCCACACAGACTGCCACTCAACTAGGACCCTTGATTCAACCCCTAAGATGCAAGGTAGGTGAGCAATGGCTGCTACTTAACTGTTAGGATCACTCTTTGTCACCCTTGTCATTTCCAGGCTAAATTCATAGAACCATCATTTTTAGCATTCTATATAAAAATCTCACACTTCTTGCCCCTGTTGGTGTCAATTCAATAATTGCCACAGGGACTGCTGAGAAGAGGAAGGAATGATCAATCCCCTCCCAACTCAAAACAAAATTCTCCATTAGATAATTCAGGCCATCTTTTCAAGTTTTTATCAATCCTTGCCAACCCCTTACTGTTTCCTTTGGGAGCAGGAATGACTGGGCTTGAAGCAAACTCATTTTATTGATTTCTCAGGTTGGATAACTTGACACCAAGCACCGAGGCAGGAGCCCAGTTATCTCAATGCTTTATGTATAGGAAGTGGGAAAGTCTAGAAAAAAGGTCTCTGTCACCGGAGCAGGAAGATTTATCCTTTAGTGCCAAGTCTACAGCATAGAGCTGGTAGGTCTTGGGTAAATCACTTTTGTTACCTACCGCACTAAAACAGACAAACAACACACATTTCCTGACACCAGCTTCTATTACTGGGTTATTTCTTGTCCCCTCAGAACTCATGCACATAACTTTCACCATTTCTTTACTTTCACTGCTTATTTATTTATTCCTCCTTTATTCTAGGGAAGATTTGCGAAAACTTACACAAGAAAAAAAGACAAAAAGTCCAAATAAAAATATATGATAGGGAAGATTAGCACCCTAAAATATGTGCCACAAGTTTCTCCCTGTTTATTAGAAATAGGCTGTTTGTTGGTCTCAGAGCTTTCTAATGGCCAAATGAAGTCATGTAAACTGAAAGATGAAAGCATCCCAATTGTCCTGGGAAAAACACAAGCAATTGTTCCTTTATTAGTATCAAGAAAAAAGATTTCTTTCTTGATACTAATAAAAGAACATTGGGAAATGTAAGAATTAACAACCTCAACAAGTTCACAAGAATGAAAATGCCAGTAACCTCTTCTTAGTGCTGTCACTTGCATTATTCCTTAGTGCAAGAGGATATGGTGTCAGCAGATTCCATAAAAGACATCCTATCTTTACTGAGGAATGTGCTACAGTGCTTGTCTCCCTGTTATAGGTTTAACCTGTTGATCAACTTGATATCAGCTAGATTCCTTGTTCTCAACATGCAGTCCTGAGCTTGCAATGTCGATATCACCTGGAAATGTATTAGAAAAGTACATTTTGAGTTCTACCTGGGCACACTGAATCAAGAACTCTGGGATGCAGGGGGGAATCTATATTTTAACATGCTGTGATGCAATTTGAGGGCTAGTGACACACAGAATGAGTAGATCGCATGTTCTTTTGACGATTACAGGAGTACTATCCTTTGCCTTTGACTTTTGGATTAAAGTTGGGCAGCAGTAGTTTGAAAATACATTATCTTGGGAAGAGCCTGGAGAGGCAATATGTTTGTTTTCAGTTTAAAGCAGATTCATAAACTTTCAAGCCCACTCAGAGGAATGTCTGGTTGGCACCCTGCCTCTTCTGCACGTGTCTCCCCAGAAGGCTTTCTGATCTGCCTGCCCGGGCAGGTCAGCAGTAGGTCCAGTGTCTCCTCTGAAGTCACCTTTCCTCTGGTGTGAGCATTTTTTCACAGCGTCTTTCACTCTAACATTTCAGGTGTGTTTCACATGTATATTCGTTCTTCCTTCCCCACGGTCCCTCCAAGATCTAAATTCTATGATTATTCCATTAACTATGAGTAGGATAAAGAAGACTTAGAGCTAAGGTCTTCAGAGACAGTGTCATGTGATCTCCTCATTCTACAGATCACAAGTGAGCAGAGGGCAGGAACAAAGCCCCCTGCCAGTTGCTTAGGTCTGTCCCTGGCACATAACAGCTTCTCGCAACTCTTAGCTGCATCTGCCAGTTGACTGTAGGTGGTTTTTTCATAATTCTCATATGCCTTTATGCATTTTACCCCCACAAACATTCTATCAGTATCACTATTCCCATTTTGAGTGGTTGAGTGTTTACCCAAGTTGCACAGCTTTTAACACTGCAGATCTAGAACTAGAACCCAGGCCACTGAACTTCTACCCTGTTCACCTTCCTCTTCTGCCATGATGACTAGAAGCATGTGGGACATACACCGGACCCCCAAGATATACAGACATATATCAAGCTGAATAACTAATTTCTGTGCAAATAGGGGTCCCAGCTTTTCCAGTGCCCCAGGATGGCCTTCACACACAGCTACTTGTCTCTCCTGAGGCCTTCCCCCAACTCCACTCTCTGGAGAGCCAGCACAGAGCACAGCGGTCTTTACCAGCTCCTCTGAGAGGTCAGCTACTGGGCTGTCAAAATAAGCTCAACAGACTAAAGATCTGGGGGATAAACATGTACCTTCATATTTCCACATGGGTCGACATATTCCTGCACACATGAAACTGGAGAAATATGTGGAAACTGGAAGTCATTTCTATTTTAAGCAAATTGTTGGTCTCCTCAGCAAAAGTCATCTCAACAAATGCTGCATAATGTAGAAGAAAGAGAATGACAAACCATCAGATTGAGAAAATGTGAGAAATCGTTTCACTCAAGATCACAAACACAGACTCAGAGGTTCCTTTGTGGCCTAAGTGTTTAGTTCAGGATCTATATCTGAGTAAAATGTCTTGGTCTTTTTTTTTTTTCTTCTGTAACCTTCCCAAGGGTCACAAGGTTGCTGAGAGTCCATAGGATGTCTTGTCAAAAATTCAAAAAAGGTGCTCCTTCCTCCAGGCAGATTCAGCCCCACACCAGGCAGCATGGCTCAGGAGTTGACAGCGACTGCATTTCTGTTCCCACCCACCCTCAACCAGGCACCCTTGTGTCAGATACCACCAACTCAATGGCACATGGTAGCCCTGTCTTTATGTGCAAAGCCTGTGTGCACTATAGCGTGGGGCCATCCAATCCATTACAGCCAGTCTGTGGTGGCACAGATTGAGTGCAGACATAAACAGAAGCCTTGCTTTCTGCTAAACCAAATCACCTTTAAATAAATAGACTCTGGTAGCCAAGAACAACACACAGGACTGTGTTTGAGAATGATTCCGCATACTGCAGGGGACGATTCCTTCCTCCAACCATCCTATTTTACAGGACATCTTACTAGGCAAGTCCAGATAGACACTGATGTTACTGCTAGTAATAGCCAACATATATTTAACACTTACTATACTCCAAGTGTCATTCTAAATGCCATATGTATCAACCCATTAATCCTCATAACACCTTTTTAAGGTAGTTGCTATTATTATCCCCCTTGTATAAATGCAGAACTTTTCTGAAACACAAAGGCTTTGCCACCTCTTCAAGGTCACAGCTCATAAGTTGCAAAACTGAGACTCCAACTCAGAGTCTACTTCCAGAGTCTGTCCCAACTAACCATCATGATACTTTTGTGAAACGCTGCACCCACACAGAGTGCCAGAATGGGTAGGTATGTAGTCAAAGGGAAGTCCTATAGGGGATTGTTGTCTGTCATCTGGCTCACTCCTCCGCCTTCCTGGAGAATGAGCCACAGCCCTCCTGGCCTGTGTCAGTACCTCCAGGCACCTGAGTTGCAGCATCCTCTTGCCGTCAATCTAAATCCCCCCTTGCTGTCTGGGAAGGGATTTTTCTGGTTTCAGATCTACAGAAAACAGCCATGAGACTGCATGTGGTGGCTGGGAAAGCCTGGGCTGACTGCAGCCCCACCCCCAGATGCCCTTCTATCCTCCCCGGCCCCTCTGTGAGTCCCCAGCCTCCAGGGCTGGCCAACTTTGCCTAAGCTTGTCGGGGTGGCACTGCTCAGGCTGCACACATGGGTGGGCCGGCCCCATTACTGCTAATGCAGGACAATGCCTGGCTGAGACCCCATTAACCACATCACATGGCCCCTTGGTGGCATCTGTGAATGACTAGACCTCATGTCTTCCCACTTCCCAGTAGTGCTCTAATGGCCTGCTCCCGTTGCCATGGCAACATGAGCATAGCTCCGCCAAGGGGCATGTTTGCCTCCTTGGGCCACTGTGCGGCCTGGTATTGTCAGCGTGGCTGTGATAGTCTCAGCTGCTGTTCGTTCCCCAAAGGGAGGTGATCCACGGTGGCTGAGCTGAGACTCTTCCCATCTAGGTCCCCTCCCTCCTGCTCTCCTTTCCCCTGTCTCTCTTCTCCCTCAGCCCAGCAAATCTATGAACCCCCAGCCCTCAGTCAGCTGGCCCTTCAGAGTTCTCTCCATGTAGTAAAACAGGTTCCAGGGTGGAGTCTAGGGACTGCTGCTCCCTCCTGCTGCCCTGTCACTGGGCGTGTGGCCTTGGGGAAGCCCTTTAGCTCCAGGAGAACTGAAGCCACCTAGGCGTGCATTAGACGTAAGGCTGGAGAAGGGCCTGCAGCAGGCTGGAGGTCTGTCCTCATGGTGTTTACAAGTTCATTGGCACATTCCAGAAAACGTGAACTTTGGGGTCTTGAGATGTGTCACAGAGTACATCCTGCTGCATGGCTGGCTGCTGGAGTTGATGGAGTAGTACCTAGTCCTTGGCTGCTCCAGCACCTTCCCATAGTGTAAAAGACAATCACACACACTAAAATCTCCGGATCAGGGTCTATGGACCCATATTCTGTCCTTCTGGAAATTAAATGTCCACCCTTCTAAAATGGGCTTGTAGTCATTTGGTCTTCTACTTTTAGGCCTTCATCATCTTTTTGAATCTGTGTTCTCACAGTCACCATGCTGTCTCATGCAGGCTTCCCGCTTATGTGGCATCTGTACCCTCCATAAGTCTGTGTTCTATGCCCATGCTCAGTCATTGAAAACATGCCTGCTAAAAACCATAGCTGCATTGCCTGAACTCATACAGTGCTTTATATATCTTATATGTGTGTCCCATGAAAAATAATTAATCTTGGTGGGTTGATTGTTCTTTATTTTTTCAATGACATAACCCCTGAAGTGATCTTGATCAAGTCATTTGATAGATGCTCTAAAAATAATAATTAAACTGAACTGCAAGAAAGAATTGGACAAAATGAGGTCTACAGTTAAATCACCGATAAGAAAACACCTCGTGTGTATCTGATAAGCTTTACTTCCCGAGAGATGCTTATACATGTCAGGTTTCCAGAGACTATTGTTTTTAAGTTCACGTCCTGTTCACCCAGACCAAGAACAGTCCTTCATCTCACTGCCTTATATTGTTCCCAGCAGTCTCAGGAATGTATCCTGAGTATAGTAAACCCGAAAGAATTACTTGTTGATGATAAAGGTGAGGTTCAGAGAAGGTGACCAAAGGTTACCTGATTCTGTGAGAACTTGTGAAGCTGGATTTAAAGATCCTCCCTGGCCCAAAGTTCTTTCAGTGTTTACTAACCCTTCTCTGTTCCCTAGTGATGACAAAGAACAATGAAAATGAGCCTAGAGGAATAATGTGACTGCAGAAAAGTCAGTAGTTTCCATTTTTATTAACATTCATTCTTCCCCAACTGCTGTCTTCTTTGTTTCTGGACCTGGCATTAATCCCCTGGAGGTCAATGGATCAAGACTGGTTTAGGCGACTAGTCCAGCTAACTACCCCGACCCCCATACCACGCTCCCAATACGCCCTCACAAAATTTTTGCCTCAGTATCCCAAATAGACCTCTCCTCCCATGTAAAGCTGTCACCAGGTATAGACATTTGAGAATGGCCTCAGCATTTCCAGAGTGAAGGAAGCCCAGGTGTAGACATTTGAGAATGGGCCCCAGTGTCTCAAGAGTGAAGGAGACCTTCTGAAAATTCAGCTCTTGGGTACAATTTGAACTTTTAGCACAACCAAGTGCAGCTGGAAATCTTGGACTAAACTCCATGCATTCAGCAGTACGCACTGAATGCCCCTCTATCCACAGTATCCAAAAACATTTTCCAGATGGGAGCACTCAGGCACAGTTTCCCAGAGTGTGAGTCTCTAGAAGCAGTGCAGGAACACACTGAGAACCAAGTAAATTCTGACGTCCCCTAGGTTGTCTTGTTCCTCTCACAAAGCTCCACCAGGCTCCACCAGGTGTTCTGCATACCAGTGCTCTCCCTCCAGCCCAGTGGGGAACTGGTCTGAGATTAGGGGCAGCTCATCTCATCCCTAGCTGCCCCCTTAGGAGCCTTGTACCTCAGGGATAATCTCACATGTCATTACCTGCCTCAAGAGGATGTCAAGAGGATTTAATGAGATAATGTTTGTAAA
>CAUYQG010198874.1:0-15226 GCA_963574415.1 Tarsius wallacei | reverse complement strand
CCCAGACTGGAGTGCAGTGGCCGCTTCCGGCCACCGCAGCCTCGACCTGCTGGGCTCCGGCGATCCTTCCGCCTCAGCCTTCCAAGTAGCTGGAACTACAGGCGCGCGCTACCACGCCTGGCTAATTTTTTGATTTTATTGTAGAGATGAGGTCTCGCTTGCCCAGGCGGGTCTCGAACCCGCGGGCTCAGGCAATCCGCTCACCTCAGCCTCCCAAATGCGCGGGATTACAGGCTGAGCCACCGAGCCCGGCTTTTTTTTTCAATTTTAATCAGCCATGTAACTCATTAGCTGTTCTTCCCAGATTTGTATCATGTACCTAGTCAGTAGACATACTTTGTAAGTCTCCATCTATCATTGACAATAATACTAATGGGGTGGGAGGTTTTGGCTAAATTCCTTGACATTTCACTTCAAAGAAGCACACACCTGAGAGACAAAGGCCACTTGGGAAATGAACCTCTGATATCGGGAACTAGGTATATGTCTGCTAGCTCTTTCTGATCAGCCATGATGGAACTTGCAGATTAGACCAGGGTTCTACATGCGATTCCCCTTGTACTTCCATTCACCAAATTGATCTGTGATGGACAGGACCCAGAAACACGCACAAGAGCTAAAAGAGCAAGCACAAGTGCCGGGTGCAGTCGTTTACCCCTATCATCCCAGCACTTTGGGAGGCAGAGGTGAGAGGATTTACTGAGTTCAGGGGTTCAAGACCAGCCTGGGCAATATGGAAAGGCCCCTCGCCTCTACAGTAAATCAAAAAATTAGCTGGGTGTGATGGCACACACCTGTAGTTTCAGCTACTTGGAAGGCTGAAGCAGAAAGAGCACCTGAGCCTAGCAGGTCGAGGCTGCAGTAGCCGTGAGCATGCCACTGCACTCCAGCCTGGACAACAGAATGAGACTCCTATTCAAAAAAAAACAAGTACAAGGATGGTCTCTCAGTCCACTGCCCCGTGATAAAATGTGACCCAGTTAATACCTCCAACTCTGTCCAGATTCTGGCTCTTTCATCCTAGAAGAGGACCTCATGAGAATGAAGGGCAGCAAAGCAGGAAGCATTTCATTATGAGTAGTAGCGGAAAGAGGGGTCATGCACATACAAATCCTCCTGTTCATTGGCCAAGCCTGCCCTCAGTTGAGTGAGGCCCATTCCCCTCTACCTATTGCTGTGCCTTACGCCTCTATTTTCCTCTTGCCCTCAAAAGTTTCTGAATTGTTCAGAACAGGCTATTGGTGACATTTTGTTCAAGACCTCATTGGCCCCCAAGACAAAATTTCAGTTTCTTTCTATTTTCCATTTATGTTGTCAAGTGTAGCTCCCAGGGATATTAACACAGTAAACCTAAATTATACAATGAAAGGTATCTGCATTTATAGAAAGTGACACCGCTTTTCACCTGCAGTATTCCAGATTTTAAAAAAAGATCTCAAAATATAAATTCTGTACCTATATACATTAAAATCTCAAAGAAATTAAAACTTAAAATTATCTTCTTCTGCTGCTCCATCTTAACCAGAGGAGTCCACCAGGGTATTTGTTGAGGCCTGGGTGCCCTGGGCAGAGCAGCACCAGCAGCTGCCACACTGGGTCAGCCCAACCCAAGGCCTTGTCCTACTTCTCCCAAGTATCTTCTCTCAGGTATCGTCCTGCTTATCTGAAGTGATAGCATGGGTCCCCACAAAGCTGTATGTCCCCATCACTGTTTTTAGCCTTAGACTGAGACAGTGCTGTCTAGGGGAAAGAGGGTAAACAAAGACAGCAGGAGAAAACATAGGAAAGCTCCTCTATTTCATCTTCTTTAGGATGCCATTATCTAGGGTCCATAAACCTGAAGATGTAAGTGCAAGATCGAACCCCCATTCCTCAGCTTTCTTCTACTGGACTTGAGCACCTTCTCCCATCTCCCCATCCCTTGCCCCATCATCCACTGTACTCTTGGTCCCATCCCTTCCTGCTCCCTCAAGAATGTTGCTGCTGTAATGATCCTCTGGCTTACCTTCATCTGTACTTCCCCTCTTTCCATTACTCTCATCAGCCTGCACATGTTACATTCCCTATCTTTAAAAAACAAAAATAGATTTCCTAATTTCACATTCATTTCCACCTACTGTCCCATTTCTCAGCACCCTTACCAGCAAAACTCATTTAAAGAGTTGGCTTTCTCCCTTCAGGTTCTCTCCTCAGCCTGTTCCTTCCAGGCTTGATCCCATTGGGACTGCTTTAGTTAAATCAGCAGCATTTGAAACAGCCAATGCCTTCCTCCTTCTGAAAATGCTTTCTTCCTTTGACTTCCACAGTGTTATCCTCCCCGCCCCCAGCCTGGTAGCTCCTTTGTAATTCCTTTGCCACCTCCTCTGCATGACCTCTAAACATTGGAGCATGCTAGACTCGGGCTTTAGCCCATTTCTTTTCTCTTTGACACACTATCCCTTGAGAATCCTAGCCAGACCTATTGCTTTAAATATAATCCATATGCCAGGGACTCCTAAATCTATCTCTTACCCACCCTTCTTCCTAATTGTGGACTGATTTACCCTAGCACCTACTTGATGTCTTCAGAAATGTCTGTTAAAGATCTCAACCTTCATATGGCCCAAATAAAACTTGGTTTCCTGGCTGGTCCGGAGTTATTGCGCGCCTGTTCTATCGCAGCTGTTTTCTCAGCCTCGCCTAGCATCACCATGGTGGACGTTTTTCTGGGCACTTGGAAGCTAGTGGACAGCAAGAATTTCGACGACTACATGAAGTCACTCTGTGTGGGTTTTGCTACCAGACAGGTGGCCTGCATGACCAAGCCTACCACAATCATCCAAAAGGATGGGGACACTATCATCTTAAAAACACAGAGCACCTGCAGGAATACAGAGATCAGCTTTAAGTTGGGGGTGGAATTTGATGAGACAACAGCAGATGACAGGAAGGTCAAGTCCATTGTGATGCTGGATGGAAGCAAACTTATTCACCTGTAGAAGTGGGATGGGCAAGAGACGACGCTGGTGTGGGAGATAATTGATGGGAAACTCATCCTGACACTCACCCACGGCAATGCAGTTTGCACTCGCACTTATGAGAAGGAGGCATGACCTGCCTGCGCCATCATTGACTGCTTCTCTGCCAATCAGCTACCCCTTGACTCAGCACCATACTGCCTCATATTTTCCTCTACATTTTGTATAAATCCACCTTGGCTGGGGAACTCTTCTGGGGTCAAGTGCTTCTGGCCTGGATCCAGTTCCAGTTCTCATTGTGTATGTGGTTTGTTGTTGTGTGTGATTTTTTTTTTTTTTTACTGCATTCAGAGGGTGCTTTGAGGTCAATAAAGCAGAGCCAAGGCCACCCCAAAAAAAAAAAAAAAAAAAACTCGGTTTCCTGCTTTCTTCCCATACTAGTCCACTCTACTCTGACCTATCTAACTCAATAAATAGTACTACTTTCTGCCCAGTCTCTTGCATCTAAAGTCTAGGAGTTACCTTCCTTACTCCCCTTTCCTCATCACCGCATCCAGTCCGCCAGTGAGTCTTTATACATATCCAATTCTCTGATCATATCCAGTTCTCTCCAGCTTAACTGCTGTCAATCTCATACAAGCTGTCATCTCTCACCTGCCAAGGGGACTCACCCATGGGACTATGGTCAATAACCTTGCACTCTCACCCCACCAGCACCACCACCTGAAGTAGCCTGGTCTTCCTACTTCTACTGCCACCCACTTTTAGTTCTTCACACGGCAGCCAGTGGCCCTTTTGAAAATACAAATGCAGTCATGTCACTCCTTGTCTTAAGATCCTCTTTGGGCTTCTTGAGGGCTTGAGGGAAAATCTAACTTTATTGGTGATATCTGCCCCTAGACTTGTATTGAGTCCTTTCTCTTAGTTTCACTTGCTTATTTTTGAATCTCCTACTTCCATTTTTCTCTGTCCCCTCTGCCTTCTACATACTGAGTGGAGTGTGGTTTCGGACATGGGTCACAGCTTCTACTTCTATAAAATAGAATCCCATCTTCCTCATGGCCTTGCATTCCCCACAGTCCTGGTCTCCAGCTCTTAACCCCTCAGCAGGATCCCAAGGCATGTAAGCCCAGGGCCACAGCAAGCACAGCCACTGTTGACCCCTGCTTTGCATCCCTCAGGCCCACATTGTGCCTCCTAAGGGGTTCCTGTGCTTTAATCCAAAGGAGTGTCACTCCTATATATCTCAAGTGAAGCTGTTCTTGTTGAGTACTCAGAGCTGGTGCCTTCTCCCAGGATCTTGCCTTCATCAGCCTTTGGGATCAGCACTGCTTCAGTCACAGCTCTGTCTGCCACCTTCTCCCCACAGCCATGAAAGGGACCTCTGGAGTACCATTTTCCTCTGTTACTCTTTTCTTTCCCCTCAAATAACTTGGCTTTGCTTTTGAATCTAAACTGCTTCTTCTCTTCTTGTTGTTGAGCCCATGTGGATGACAAAATTAAATACATCCTGTAGCCTTCACCTGGGTGAGTGGGACAATTTCCTGCCATCATTCGAACAACTGTCATAGTCTTGTGAGTCTTCTCTTCCTTCATATCACCCCTTAAATCCTAATCCCATAAATGTACCAGGTTTGTTTTCTCTCAGCACACCTTACCTGCTTCCTTGTAATCACAGCGTCACCTTGGAACTCTGGCCGGCACTGAGTTTGCCCCTTGGTTGGTCTGTATCGTGTGTAACCACCTTAAATAATTGTCCTGTCAGTCAGCCAGAGCAGACACCCCATTTTCTTTCACTCTTGACAAATCCCCTGTCCAGTGTTAAAAGAGGACTCTCAGTTCCCAACTCTCAGTTCCCAACTCTGCCTCCCCAGGACCTTCTTCTAGTCTGCTTTTTTCTTTCTGTGCTGTAACTAAAATCTAAAGTATCTAAACACTGTCATGAGGAGGCCCACGCTATTTATTTCTTTTAGAAAGAGATCAAGAACATGCTGTCTTCTGCAGCTCAAACACACTGTTGCTCTCACACCTGTGTGGGACCTCACGGTTCTGATGGTTTTAAGGGCCAGTCTTCATCCTGGCTGAGATACTGTGTAAACCGTGCTGGAAGGGAACTGTAGAAGCAAAAAAGTATTCACCCACCAGTGCCCTAAAAACCAGTATTAATACCTGGCTGATGTGAGCCTTTTTTTTTTTTTTAAAGATGTGGGGTACAATTCAGGATTAGGTATACAGGTAGTCATTGTACAGGTAAAGTTTGAGCCTACCTTTGGTCCCCACTTTACATGGTTTGAGATCGGGTACCCTTATTAATGTTATGTGCCCGGCCCCCCCACTGCCAATCTGCTTCTTACCCTGCAGTAAGCCTTAATCAGATTTTTTGTTTAAAAAAATATTTTTCTCAAGAGAAGGCTCAGAGCACCACTCGCCAGGGAATCCCAGGGCTTCTAGTGAACAGGTAGAAAAACACTAGTCTGGGGCATGTCCTAGATCTACCACCTGTATAATTCTCTTTTTAAATGACCTCACTGTTGTTTGTAGAAGGGTTACTGAATGGTCACACATGAAAAGCAAGGAGAGTCACTAAAATTGACTTTTAACTCTTTTTACTATTCCTTAATGTTTTCCAAATATTTTCTAACGACCATATAGTACATGTGTGGTTGAGAATTTAAAAATTGCCACTAATGAAGAATTTCAGGTCTTACCCCAAAATGCTCTAGAGAAATGGACAGTATAAGTGTGTTTTGTTTTATTTACATATTTATGCTTTGACTTGTTCTACATACATTGAATAAATTCATTTACCAGATACTTACTGAGGCCTGCCATGTGCCAGGCAATGTGCAAGGTGCTGGGAACACAAAGATGAAAAGACACGGCCTTCCCCACCAGGAGCTGTGGGGGAGTTGAGCCAGGTGCAAGCAAAGACAGACAGTAAACCGTCTCCTGCTCCCTAGCAAGGACAGAAAGATGAGTGTTAGCAATGTTAAGGTACCATTACGGATTAAAGAGGTAACGATAAAAGGGAGAAAAAGATACTGTGGCCTGGTGAATCACCATGGCTGGGTAGGATGGGAGTGGGTTCCATTTTTCTGGATTAGCAATCTGACAAATGTAAGAATTGGAACAAAAACTCTGACTCCTGCTCTCCCTCCCTCCAGCCATGAGTGTTGGATACCAGTTAACTTCTGCTTTCCCTCCCTCTAGCCACTGAGTGTTGGATTCCAGTTAACCTGGGGAGGATCAGAAGTTAACTGGAATGATGTGAAATAATGTAATGATCCTCTGAGTTTTCTATACCTTGGATGTGTCAGGGTAAGAGGTGTATTGAGAGAGAGTCAGGCTGCTCGTGGGTCAGGTGGCCTCTACATGTGGTGGGTACTCTGAGCCCCTCACCTCTCCCATTTGTCGCTCCAGGAGAAGTGTGCCCAGTACTGGCCATCTGATGGACTGGTATCTTATGGAGACATCACAGTAGAACTGAAGAAGGAGGAGGAGTGTGAGAGCTACACCGTCCGAGACCTCTTAGTCACCAACACCAGGGTAAGAGGGATAGTGGGTGGCCTTCTCCCACAGGGAAAGCACGGTTGCCTCTGCCTCCCTGATCCCCCTTCCTCCAAAGGAGAATAAGAGCCGGCAGATTCGGCAGTTCCACTTCCATGGCTGGCCTGAAGTGGGCATCCCCAGCGATGGAAAGGGCATGATCAGCATCATCGCAGCCGTGCAAAAGCAGCAGCAGCAGTCAGGAAATCACCCCATCACCGTGCACTGCAGGTATGGCTCACCTCAGCCTCAGAAGGGGAGAGAGAAAATGAGGACAGGCAGACTAGGAAGTGATGGGAGTGTGTGTCAGACTGTGAGGAAAGCCAGCCAAGAACAGAGTGGTGATGAGCACATGGCAGACAAACTTAATGATCAAGACAGGGCCTCATGATGAGAGAGAACTTTGGAGTTTGAACTTGACATATTAAGTGCTAAGGGCTGAATACCATTCAGATCCTGGGCAAGGGAACACTTGGGGTGGTGATGGGGTGCAGGAGAGCAGCAGGGAGACTGGCAGTAGAGACACCAGTTGAGCTGTGCAGGGTGAGGGCCTCACCTCCGTAAGAAGCACAGGAAGAGAAAACAGAATGAGGAAAAATGAACAAGACTAAGAACATAGGGTGAAAGAGAAGAGGAATCAAAGGTGTCTCCCCGGCTTGAGCCTGGATTACTCATAATGGTTGGTATGACCAACAGAAGAAAAATGATAAGCTTGTTTAGGGGGAAAAGTTTGTGTTTCGGGTATGTTGTTGGAGATCATATTTTAGGGGGAAAAAATTGCACTCCTTTACTTAGAATCCTAATAACAGCTTATAAGGTTCAGTGTGACTTGAGGACTCCCAGTCCAGGGCAGGTAGGGGTGTACCTCAGTTAGCGTTTCTAGAGTTCTGACCCCACCACTCCTCTCCCTTCCTCCCTCCATCAGCTGCTACAGTCCTGAGATGCTCAATTGCCAGGCAGCCATAGGGCTTCATCTGAGCCTTCTCTGAGTACCCTGCCTAGAACCTACTTTTCTTTTTCCTTCCAGTACTGCATATTTTATTGTCAGGGGATACTGCTAAACCCCACAGTCCCCTGCCTTAGAGCAGGCACTCACTAAGTGTCTGGTGAGTGAGTCAACTGATGACATTGAACAGGGGACCAGTGTCAAAGTCAGAGTCTGGATTCCTTGGATTTAGAAAGAAAACAAGAGACATGGAAAATAATAAGCAGATGCCAGTGCAGAGGGGCAGGGTTTGTCAGGGAAAGGAAAAGGCGGGACACAAACTAGTTCCAACCCAAGCAAGCAGCAGGTCAGGACAACCCAGGCAACATTTGTAGGTGGCCGGAAAAGGCTCAGTGCTAGTGGGGTGTGAGTGAGGGTCATCCCCACAGTCCCACAACAAGTCCCTCTGCAGGCACATGAAGCCATGCAGGCAGGGCAGCAGGGGGCACTGCCTCCACCCAGGGCTCCTCCAGGCTGGGTGGGGTCCACAGGGTAGAGATGAGCACAGGCCTCCTGTGCCCACCCTAAAAGCTCCACTGGATTACAGACCTTCCCAGGAGCCCCAGTCTGAGCTTGTGTCTTCCCTCGCTCCTGTTACCCTCTTGGTGCAGAGGGCCATCACAGGTGTGGTAAGAGTCTGCTCTGTTGCAGCGCTGGGGCAGGAAGGACGGGGACCTTCTGTGCCCTGAGCACCGTCCTGGAGCGTGTGAAAGCAGAGGGGATTTTGGATGTCTTCCAGACCGTCAAGAGCCTGCGGCTGCAGAGGCCACACATGGTCCAGACACTGGTATGCTTCTCATGTATTTGTCCATGCCACCACACTGTCTGCAGTTCACTGTCAGGCCCAGCTCAGGGAGGAGGCTCTTCAGAGGGGCCCACCTAGTAGTCTGAAGACTTTCTAACCACAGACCCACCCTTCTCTGAGGTATCACAGACAGACAGGAGCTCCTTGGGAAATAGGATATAGCCCCTGGCACCAGAAGATGTGACAAGTTGTGGTGGGGGGTACTGGGCTTGGCTGTACTTCTCCTTGGGTTCTGGGAGGGGAAGATCCAAGAGTACCTGCCTTTGCTCTGCTTGGACTCCCTGTTAAGAGATCTGACTCTTAACAAGCTAAATGTAACAGATTTTCCTGAAGTCCTTAGAGCTAGAAATGTTTAGGGGAGGAAAATAAAAGTGAATGTTAGGAGGTTTGGGAGAAGGTGAGGCTTCGAGAGCCAGGGTACACTTAGCCACACTGTCTCCCAGCCCAGCATACTCACTTCTAATCTCCACAGGGCCTAGGACTCTCCTCGTCAACTCCATTTGTAGAGGGTTTGCTGCACTCAGCCCAGAAGAAAAACGCTGTCAGAACTTGGGCAGACAGATCAGGGTTAAAGTGGAAGTCCAAAAACATTCATTTCCTCTCAGTATTCCACTTTCAAAAAAATGACTTCTTCATGCTTTGGTTGGTGCTTTGCTGCAGTGTTATCTGGATTGTGTCATTCAGTTCAAGATAACTCTTTATATCCACATGTATTATGTTAAAAACTGCGGGCACTGCATGCTCTTCCATAATCCTGGCTCTCCTCATCTTTCACTCTCCAGGAACAGTATGAGTTCTGCTACAAGGTGGTGCAGGAATATATTGACGCATTCTCAGATTATGCCAACTTCAAGTGAGCAGCGACGAGGGCTTCGTGGACTAGGAGGGTTGCCTTTAATATTTTGTAATATTCTGTTTTGTTAATATACCCCAAATTGTGTATATATCTTATAACTGTTTTAGAAATTGGTACATAGGCTTCTATTACCTATTAGGCGGAGATTTTATATGTAAATGTGTTAGCACTGATAGTCCTTTTTCCAGTGTTTTATTGGGGAATTAAATAGTGTGATGTTTGGATTGATATCGTGAAATCCTCAGCCTGGAAACTGGGCTGGATTGTTCTTTGGTTAATACATCTTTTCCTAAAGAAGAGAATCACAATCCATTCCAGGTAGCTCAGCACCAACAAAGAAAAAAAGCACAAAGTTCTCAGAGCTCTTGAGGAAAGAGGTTGTCCCTGTACTACCATGCACTGTAAATATCCCTCCCTTCTCACCCTGTCACCAACATCATGGGAGTAACGGGACTAGAATGGTATCTCTGGCACCACACTAGGGACTGTCAGGTAATAAAAGCTTTGACTCCCTGAGGAAATGTCTCTCCCTTTGTCTGGAGTGGGGCAGCCACGTAGACTGGGACTCTCCTAGGTTACTCCTGGGCCTGCTGTTGCTGTTTTCTCTCAGCTGGCCACTGGAAGGCCACAGTCCGCCAGCTCTTCTTGTCCACCAAGTGCAGCCCCTCCACCTCTTTGGGTAATCTCCAGGACCCTCCCCACACATCTTTGGTACATTGTGAAACTCCCCACACATCTTTGGTACATTGGTCCCAGCCAGCCTCACTTCTTGGGGAAGATGGCAGGGTTCTCTCTGAGTCTCCCTAAGTGCAGGGGCACAAGGGAGAGAGGAATTGACTCAGCTTTGGAACTGAGGCCATTGCGACCTCTTCATGCTTTGGTTGGTGCTTTGCTGCAGTGTTATCTGGATTGTGTCATTCAGTCCAAGATAACTCTTTATATCCACATGTATTATGTTTCATTGCTTCCATTTTCTTTCATGTGTTCTCAGTTCCAGAATAGTGTGGAAGTACCTCAGATCCAGGACCAGGATGGTGGGAGTCTTATATTCCAACTTGGTTTTCAGCCTGACATGTTAGACAAAAGTGTTGAACTTTTATGTCTTAAAGAAGGTGAGCTGGGCATGGTGGCTCATGCCTGTAATCCCAGTACTTTGGGAGACTGAGTCAGGAAAATCACTTGGGTCCAGGAGTTCAAGACCAGCCTGGTTATCATAGGGAGACAAAAAAAAGAGTGGGTGTTCATTTATTTCTCACATAACAGTTTGCCCTGTCCAGAGATCCAGTAACCTTAGGATGTTATTCTCATTGTCAGGTTGAAGCTGAGTCACTGCCATGTCCATACTGCAAACTGGAATGAGGAAGGAACATGGAAAGCAAGTCACTTATGTTTAAGGACATGAAGCTAAATCTGTACTTTTCACTTTCACTCATATTGCATTGGCTCCCCAAGCAAATTTTTCACCTGGTCACAGCCACAGCTAACTGCAAAGGGTGCTGGAAATGTGGTCTTTAGTTGGAGGCACAGCTAGGAGAGTGGGTCTTTCTGTTGCCTCCAGATCTCATGAGCAGCTCATCCCAGGTGCAGGAGAGTGAGCTGGTTGCCATGGCTGTCAGGCAGGGCTGAGGACACCTGTGGTCCTTGGGCCTTTCTTGAAGAACCCATGCAGGCTCTGGGTTCAGAGGCTTCCAGAGTGAGAGGCAGCATCTCAGCCAAGTGCATGGAAGCACATTCAGGGGTCAGTACTGCTGTGCTTCTAGGAGGAGGTGGAACTTGAACCGTACCCACAGGATGCTGGAAATTTAAATGAATAAAAAGGAGGAAAGGAGGCGAGACACAGCAGTTCACACCTGTAATCCCAGCACTTTGGGAGACCAAGGCAGGAGGATTGCATGAGCCCAGGAGTTCAAGACTACCCTAAGTGATATAGTGAGATGTCATCTCTACAAGAAAGCAAAAAATTAGCCAGGCAGGTTGGCACATGCCTGGAATCTCAGCTACCAGGAGGCTGAGGCAGAAGGATCACCTGAGCCCAGGAGTTCGAGGCTGCAGTGAGCCATAGTCATGCCACGCCTCTCCAGCCTGGGCAACAGAGAGAGACCCCAACTCAAAAAAAAAAAAAAGGAAAGGCCAAGTAGAACCACATTGCAGAGCCTCGGGGTTCAGGCAAAGCCATTAGTTAACACGCAGTGGCTCCAGGAGGGGAGCCCAGTTGTGTACCACGCATCCAGGATGTTTTTGTGAAGGAAGTGGCTCTCCAACAGACCACCTCTTGCAAGAGGTGACCATAAGTCATTAGAGGCACTTGACTCTTCTGAAGGAGCTAAGGAACTCCAAGAGACAGTGAACTCAAGACTGTTTCCCAATTAAGCAAAGATAGAATCTGGGAATTTTTTGGTAAGGGGTGCCAGATTTCAAGCCAGCCTGGCTTCTTGCAGGCTACCCTATGTTTCCTCTGTGTGGCCAAGTCCGGCCATATTTGGGTGTTGGGTCCACAAGCTGTTCAGTGAACATGCAGGTGATGCAGGTGAGGCCATTCACAGACCCCTGGGCTGCCTGCCCACCTCCCAGCAGGCTGCCTTACCTGGACTGGCCTTGAACAGGGCTCACAAGTATGGTCTGGCCATCTATGCTTCCTGCTGGACACCATGCCAATGTGGTCAGTGGTTAGGCTGATATTTTAAATAGCACCCAGTTGCTAAACAGATGTCTTCAAGCTGGAATTAGCTCAGCTCCTAGCTTCCTCCTCTCCCAGTTTATAGACATATCCCTCATCCCTTAACTCCTCCCTCTTCACTCTCTTACTTTCGACTCAGGGCTGTGTGGTTGCAAGACCTAAACCTGACAGGAACTAGTGTAGGCCAAAAGGAAAATGTGCTGGGAATCACATAGTCCAGTTGTATGGAAAGGGCAGGGTGACTACTACATCCAGGGCCCATCCCGCAGCCAGTCAGCTATGACCCAAGGGCACTAGAGCAGAGGCAAGTATTTCTCTGCAAGGGAGGAGTGACAGCCCATGCCCACCACACACCCAAAGTGCTGGGTCCTGCCACATAGAGACCTCACTTCTTCCAGGCAGTCCCTTCTGGGCTTCACTTTCGTTCATCACCCCCTGTCCCAAACACTCAAGTCTCTTTCATCAAAAATAAAGCTAGAAATAAAGAGCATTTCCCCCAGGCCTAAGTTCTTCCCCTTTACACAGACTTCTCTTCCTCACTTCATTCCCACCCATTCCTTCCCCTGCTCACTAAGGTGGTCTTGGTGCTAAACCCCAGGGATTCAGTCTTCTCTTCTTCCCATTTCCCAGGCTGCATCCTCAAGCTACTGCTCTTGAGGCCTAGAAAGCCCTCACAGCCCTCCCTGACCCAAGAAGGGGATTGTGGCCTGGAGGAGTTTCTTCTGACTCTTATGCTCACCTTTAGCTGCTCTCCTTCCTCAGAAATCAAGATTCCAGGCCTTTCTTCGTGGACCCTCAGCTCTCCTCCAATCCCTGGTTACCCCAGTCCCAGGTCGTAGGGTCCAGAGGCACCTGTCTCAAGCTGCCCACAACCAGGAGCCCACCATCCTTTCTTCCTGCCCACTCTCATGCCCCATCCCCACTGTGCTCCAGCCCCACGGATCCACTGGCAGCTCCTGCTTGCCCTTGTTCTGTCCTTGTGCTACAGTAGCCCACTGCTACCATCCCCTGCTTCTGTGACTAGCTAATTCATCTTCATCCTTCACCCCCAGCCATGTGCTCATGGTTTGTGCCACTCTGTGCTTCTGTAGCACCTGAGCATTCACTCAGCTCTAAAACTCCCAATTGCACTGTCTTTGTATCCTCAGGACTGAGCATTGGTTGGAGCTCCGTGGTGAACAGATAGCTTTCTGTGTTCTGATGAGAGGGATACCAGAGTTGATAGTCTGGGAAGGATGTGAAACATTTCTGAAAAGCTAAGAATGTTACCAGAAAAAAAGGGGTCAGAGCTTTCCCTGGGAAACTCACTTCTGGTTTGGGTTTTTCAGGAAAAGCCATAATCAAATGACAGAAAAAATAAAGGCACCCCATTCCTCTTTTAAAATAAACATCAGGGACTTTTAATAAAACATTCTGTAAATCCAATCCAGAACTAAGCTAGTTTATTGAACTCAGTCATTTTTACTAAACCACAAAGCAACTGTTTTCCTAAAAATCAGCTGGTGAACAAAGTATATATTTTCCAAAACAGTTTAATTGACCTACAGTCCACACATCTTCAGGTTCCTGCCCATCCTGCCTCGGTAGCTGAAGTCCCGGTGCCCAGAACCAACTGGTGCCTGGTATGCCTCCCCTCTCCCATCTGTGTCACAGAATTTGACGTACCAGCTCTCCTGGTGATTCTGGTCACCATGATCCCAAGCCTGACCCTGTCCCTCCCATTTGCTGTCCAGCCCAAATGCAGAGATTGGCTATTAACCCTGTAAACAGCCTCTGACCCCGGAGGCTGGTGGCTGGCGGTGAAAGCTGAGCTGCTGACGCAGACTGGGGGGCAAGAGCCTATTGCAGGCAAACCAGGCTAGGTATGCCCATATCCACAAATGGTCCTGGGTTGAGCACAGGATTGGGGGGGTGACCTCGAGGGGCAAAATTATTCCACCCCCTGCTGATAGCCCTGGGGAGACTGCACTGCCCCTCAGCTGGGCCCTCTCTCATGGGCTCATTTCTTGGAGGAGAGAAAGGCTGATTCATAATAGGAACTGCCCCACCCAAGCTACCTCCATCTGGAGTGATCCAGCTCCAGTGCCCAGATATGTGGATATCAGTCATTCCATCCAGCCCAGGTGAGCAAATGGAAGCTCTCGGAGGATGCTTACAGCCTCCCATATATCTCTGGATAGGCTGCCAGGCTGTCTGTTCTTAGGCCTCGCTTTTCCACTAGGAAAAGCTCTGAACTGGGTGGGAGTCAGGGAAATCCCTCAGGTAATGTCTCTCCAGGCCACAATTCCCCTCTTGGGTCAGGGAGGGCTGTGAGGGCTTTCTAGGTTAAGAGCAGGAGTCCCAATTACTTGCTCCTGGGAAGATGGGAAGGGAGCATCTGTCTGGTGACCTCAGGGCCACGGCTGCCTGGTGTGTGTTCATGGAGTGGGTGCTGTGGGAAGGGAACTGGGCGGTCAGTTGCTCCCTCTCCTCTCTTTGAAGACGTCACAGGAGTCTGGCTGGGGAGATGGGGGTGGAGCTGCCTGGTCAATAAATCCTGGGGCTGTCTGGTTAGGGTCCCACAGCCCAGCCGCCTGAAGGAGCCGCATCATCCTCAGTTCTCCCCTGGTGAGTGAGGAGCCCTCCCTCAGGGCTGGTGCTCCTGGATGGAGTGCCATCCTGGATGCATGGTGCACGGCCCCTCTTCCCCCCTCCCAAGCCCCTTCCAGCCCTGAACCATGCCCAGAAAAGCCCCTTTTCTTCTCTCCCCAACAACTTCACTATAAATTCATGTGCTTGCTGCCCCCGACTTGGGAGGCACGGGGGGTAGAAGCGCTGGCTCCCATTATTCCCACACTCCCAGCTACCATGGAAGAGGGCAGGCCACAGAGAAAAGGGGCAGAGGGCTGCTCGTTCCCTAGCACCAGGTGCTCCAGATGCCCCCATTGTTGCCTGTCTCATGAAGAACTCCCCAGGCCATCCACCAGCTTTCTTCCTTCTGGAGCTCCCTGAAGGAAGAAGGAGGGATGGGTCTGGAAGATTGGGAGGGCCCTCAGAGCTGGCAAGGTGGTTGCCTCGGGGCCCTGGGGGAAAGCTGGCCTCCTGGAGCATCCTCCCCTGCTGGGCCAGGATTCCTCCGGGTTTAGATCTTTGTAGGCCTGGCATGAGAGGGAGCAGAGGGAAGAGCATTAGGAGACACTAAAGGAGCCCCTAAGATGCCAGTTGTCCAAGGTGGCCCTAGAGGGAGAGGATATGTGTAGGTTGAGTGGTTTCCACTGTCCATGAGAGCAGCCCTGCCATGGCCAGCTCCAGGCTAGGCCTCCTGCTGCTGCTGCTGCTGCTGACTGCCCACCCTGGACCCTCGAAGGCTCAGCACTGGTCCCATGGCTGGTACCCTGGAGGAAAGCGAGCCTCCAGCTCA
>CAUYQG010198870.1:0-13639 GCA_963574415.1 Tarsius wallacei | reverse complement strand
ACAATAAATAAATTAAAAAAAAAAACTAGCCGGGTGTGGTAGCGCGCGCCTGTAGTTCCAGCTAGTTGGAAGGTGGAAGGATCGCTGGAGCCCAGCAGGTCGAGGCTGCGGTGGCTGGGAGCGGCCACTGCACTCCAGTCTGGGTGACAGAGTGAGATTCCAACTCAAAAAAAAAAAAAAAAAGAATAAAGCTTTACAGAATCAGAAAAGAAGATTTTATTCAAATAATTTACATAATGCAAATCTTTCTCCAGATATTTAATCCCCATTTTGTTAGTTCTGTAACGTTTATAAGGTATACCTTCATACTCAAGTGTTCAAATAATTCCGTATTAGTTGAGGATCGCCAATCTTTTCTATGAGGCCTGGCTTAATATCTGTAAAGGAAGAGTAGGAATACAGATATCTGCCTTGTTTGATCTTGTACTACCTTATTCTGTAAGCCTGTCTACTGCAGTGGTAGACACAAGAAAAGACAGAGATTGATGGGTGGGAAACAGGAGTAATTTTTGCACACAATGACAACATAAATCAAATTACTTTTGCAAGGCATTTTTCCTTTGAAAGACATGTTTTAGGATTAGAATCTAAATATTTATATCTATGGCAAGGTTTGGTTGAATATGTAAAAGAAGAAAAGTGTGAAGGAGTTTATATAAATATGAAGAGATCTCTACAGTAGTTTTTAGAACCATGAAGGAACTACTAGTACTGAATATTCTCAGAGGTTTTCTCTAAGTAGAAGTTATCTCTATTTTTTGATATTCAGACTTGTACTTATTTCCAAGGTAACTTAAATGAATTCTCATTAGTCTTAGACCCAGCAGCTCTTATCATCTTTATCACTTGACTTCTCAAGAAAGCCAGGTGATTTTGAACTCCAACTTTGTTTAATGAATTATCTTGTTCAACTACTGAGGATGTAAAAAAATAAGTAAAAGTCATTAAGAATGAGTTTGAGGGAAAACATATTATTATTACCAAGGTCAGAAATGCAGGACAGCAAAAATTTGCCTCGAGGAGCTGGTTGTGGTTGAATTTATGGTGCGGTTGGGGCCATGATTCATATATTTTTAAGAATAAAACAACTGCAAGTCCAAGGACAAGAGATTACTGCTAATTTTAGGTTGATTATTATCCTCTATGAAAATAATTCTACATTCTTGTGGCTAGTTGTTAGTTATGAATAGTTACAAATTTCAAAATCTTTCCTTAGATCATTTTCAATTTAGGATAAAATTAATAAGATATTTTAATGATGATAGTACTTTTAATTTCATTGTAAGGAAAAACAGTAAAGCATGGATCTAAATTAATTGACATCTTTGCTCACAACTACGGAGAAGGTAAGGCTATAGCTCTTACATAATGTAAACCAAACATGAACCATTTCTAAAAAGTTCTGTTAATTCTCCCAGCTGCAACTATCCTTTTTTCCTGTTTCCTGCTGCTTCTAACCTATTTTGCCTTAACATATAATATTATCCTTTCTAAAAAATTTATTTTCCACAATGTGATCCAGTCTCCATCAAAACTTCCTCTTCATGTTTTTTTGTAACCTATTCAGGGAGAAATAAACATTTCTCTAATGTTTTCTTGTCAAAACTCATAATTCAAATTGTTCATGGGAGTAGACAGCAGTCATCAACATATGCTTTCTCAGGAATCACATGGTCATCACCTCCATGTCTATTCTCTGTCAATTTTTAGATTAGTTGTTTAGGGCAATGGTCTATCCAATTACACCCATAATCAAAAAGCTCAGAGAAGGTCATACCCTTTAAGAAGATACTATTATCTTGAGCAATCTCTCCCTTTACACTATTTTATTTGCCTAAAATTCATGTTTTTATCAGAAATGGATGAAAGTCAGTTGTTACTTATAATATCCACTATTAAGGCACATTGGTTGAAAACAAATATTCAGGCTTCTTTGCATATTAGACATTTATATGGACAATGCGTAAAAAAAAAAGACACAAAAAAGCGGACTGATTTTGAGTATCTGTAGGGGTTTCAAATAAAAGATACATCCTATATATGAGACAGCAATCTTTGGTTTTTAAAGCCCATAGATTTAGACATAACTTCTGCCACAATAAGACAGTGCTACATAGTGGGAAAAAAGACATAAAATTTTGAAATCTAATTACCTTATTCAAATTCTTATTAAAATAGTGGTATTTTAAGTACTTAAGAAGCTGAGCAAGCTACTTCACCTCTCAGAACCTCATTTTCTGATCTGGGAAATGCAAATAAGACAGAGAAAATAATTCTAAAATATTATAATTTCATCCTCTCTTTCTTTTCTTTTAAGGAAGCAAGTTGTTAGTCCTTTATAGAACTGGAAAGACTTGCAATAAGAGGACAACTGCAGAAGACAAAAAAAAACTTACTCTCCTGGAGAAAAATGAGCAAAGCTTGAGGCCATGAAACTGCAATAAGGAAACAGAAGTGGCCAGAAAAGAAATAAATGGGAAAGAACAAAACAGAGGGACTGATTTTGGCACATCAAAGAAAGGTTGAAGGTAACACTGCTCAGAATTTTTTTTTTTTTCTTTAGAATTTCTGTGTCACAGGCAATGGAAATCATTTGCACTCTTTAAGAAAACTTCAGTGGATATCTATAATATTTCCCAATATTGTGTGAGTGCTGTGTGTATGTTTTATTTTTCTTAATGCAAAATTATCAAAATTGACCTTTGTCAAGAACAAGTAGGGTCAAATAGCTCATTTAATAAGGATCATCTTTACCGTGCTGAACTGCTACCACAGCTAGAGTTATTTATTACATTCTCTGACCCATTGCAAGTGAGCAATAAATAAAGAGCCATTTGTGGCATCCTAATACAGGGAGTTGTTACAACAAACATCATTTCAGTATTAGCCTTGCCTTCCAAGCCATGTGCTCAGGCTTCCAGGTTGCATCAGATGCTATCAATAGACTGCTAGGACGTGAAAGGGTGTCTCTATTATTTAAAAATAAAAGTATTACACTGGCTCTCAGAGGGGTCAGGCACTGACAGAACACATTTCATAATAAAAGGGGGATCATGCTGACATGAACTGAATAGAGCATAGATGAATGGTTAGGGCATTTCAATTAGAACAATGCCAGCATAAGGTCACACTCTATACTTGTAGCTGTGTTAGAAATCGGAAGAATTATTAGGGTAATTTTATTATTTTACTTTTAGTTTGCAGGATAAATCCACTGGATATCCTGTACTATTTGGGGAGGAATACAATTAATCAATTTCTTTTAAAACGGATTCACCCTAATAAGATGACACAAAAGTAAACCAGGTGAATAATGTCAAGTGTTGTGATCTTTTCTCCCAAAGCCAATTATAAAGCTGATTTTAAATCACTTAAAAAGTGTTGACCACTTGAAAACAAAATCAAATTATTCAATGTTTGATAAGCACATACTGCAGTGGATTTCAATCTAATCCAGTAGACAGATATTATTGTTTGGCAGCTGACATTGACACTGTCTTTGTTTTTATTGCCTTTTAAACTGGAGAGCTAAGTCCTGAGGAGCTGAAATTTCAAGTTCTAATTTTAGCTCTATTAATTTACCCTCTTGTGTTAAGCAATACTTGACCCATGTTCCTGATACCAAATCATTTAAAATATTTAATAAAGTAGGTCATAGTAATATCACATTAAACCAATAAATGAAGGTAAAATGGTTTATATGTTGTAGGTAAACATTCAGAACATTATTATGATTTATTCCTTCATCATAAAGAAAGATGCTGAGTAGAAGACTCAGTATGACATGGGTTATAAAATACTTTCAAATGAATTGCCCTGGGTACCTGTAAATTTATTATCAAATATACACATGTATGTACAATTTGATGATTAATGACATAATATGCTCCATTTCTCTTTCCTCCTGACTAGAAGAATTATCACCCCATGCTTATGAGACCAAGATCTTCCTCCAACTCTCAGATCATCTGGTGCTTCTAGGCATGTGGCCAAAAGCAGTTGGAAAGGTAGCTGACCAGGGCCTGCTCTGGTTGCAGCTAACTGAAAGATCTTACGTGCTTAGAACATGCAAGTCTCATGCTAGAGCTCAGAAAATCCTCCTCCAAGTTGAGGATTCTGGAATTTGAATGTATATGCTCTCTAGTCTTTCTGTCTTTTGTGAGATCCCGGAGCAGCTACTCCTAGTGTGAGCCTTTGCATAGGTAGACAAAGCACACACTAAAGGTATATTCCATACTCTGATCTATATGGGAAAATATTTCCACCTCTTCCATCACCTGAATCAACTTAGTCAATCAGAACACCTCCCTTTTATAAATCTTCCCCAGTGTTGGTTCTGATGATCAGCAAGATATGGGAACAATGCATCTATTCTATAGCATTGGTACTCAAAGGAGCTAGAGTTAAGTCCTTTTCCCTTATTTAAGTTGGAATAAGGACAGATATTGAGAGTACAGGTCAAAAAAGTTACAGAATTTTTTTGGTTCTTTTATGACTCTTGAACCTAATAATATGTAGCATTTTATTTATCTTTGTTTATTTTTCTAGCAGTATTTTCATTACATCTTATGAAAATGTTAGGGAGAAACTGAAATAGAGCACAGGCTGAGGTAAGGAGAGGATAAATGAACAATATTGTTCAAAATTCTAATATTATGAATTATTTTAAATAAAATAATGAAATGATGTCCAATGAACTGAAGAAAAATTAAAAAGGAATACTTGAGTCAATTTGAAGCTATGAAGTCAGTAATTTAACATGATCTTACAAAATATTTTTGAGCTACTCAGACAGGAACTACCCAATGCACACATTGAAAAATCAGTTAACATTATTCTTTCTTTAGTAGAGAAAGAGTCACTAAGGAAAATCAGTCAAGTAAGTCATCATATTATTTGGACAAATTTGATTATTATTTTGATTGACTTATCCATTGTAATGGTTGAAAGTTGCCTGTTATACTCCTTGGAGGAGGCTTCCTTGGGCACAACTTCTCTTGCAGTTGATCTGCTTAATAGATAGTTAAATTTGAACATTACTCCGCACGTGATTACTTACCTAAGCCTTTGGCATCAACCAAATGTCTAAGGCACTAATTAAGATAAATTGTAACATCAGTTCTAAATTTTAATATATTTTAAAAACACAGTTAATGCCAGCACAACAACAAGGTTTGATAAAAAGTTTCTATATATGGGCCCTCTCAAACCAACTGGATAATATTTAAGTAACTATATTGGGATATGAAACTTAAAGCCTCCATAAAATATACATAATAAATTTATAAGCCGGGCTCAGTGGCTCAGCCTGTAATCCCACACCTTGGGAGGCTGAGGTGAGTGGATTGCCTGAGCCCGCGGGTTCGAGACCCGCCTGGGCAGGCGAAACCTCATCTCTACAATAAATCAAAAAAATTAGCCAGGTGTGGTAGCGCGCGCCTGTAATTCTGGCTACTCGGAAGGCTGAGGCGGAAGGATCGTCGGAGCCCAGCAGGTCGAGGCTGGGTGATCGAGTGGGACTCCAACTCAAAAAAAATAAAAAAATAAAAATAAATAAATAAATAAATTTATAGATCGGTCAAGGCCTATATTTTCCTATCAAAGAAGTCAATTTATAGAGCTAGTTTTAAAGATATCTTGACAATTTTGTATCACAGGGTAAGCTTAAATAACATTTTACTTCTTATATAGCACTTGTTGCTGAAGAATGTTACAGTTGATGTTTTATTTTATTTGATTCTCTAGCTGTCTCATTTTCTAACCCTTAACCCATTAGATTCACCACAATAAAGGCTTACCCTTCTTGTAGAAAAAAATCTTCTTCAAGAAAAAGTAAGCTTTCACCTTTCCTTATTTTCAGCCCTTCTTCATCTCTGGCATCCCATGCATTGTTGAGTATGATGTTAAGGTTCTAGAATAATAAAGGATCCCTAGTTGTTCTAGACACTATCTGAGGATAAGACTTAACAGAGGACACAAAGTAGCAGATATGTAGAAGGAACAAGTCTAAAGAACTAACATACTACATGAGGACTATAGTTATTTCTCGTCTTATGATTGGGATTTTTGCTAAAACAAATTTTAGGTGCTTTTGCCATGAAACATGGGTAACTGTAAGGTGGGATGGATTTGTTTGACTATGGTAATGATTTCATTATCTATATGTACTTGTTTGTTGATATATGATGTTTTAAGTCTTAAATATATATAATTAGGTTGGGTGCGGTAGCTCACACCTGTGATCCCAGCACTTTGGGAGGCTGAGGAGAGAGGAGTGCTTGAGCCCAGGAGCTTGAGATCTGCCTAGGCAACATAGTGGGACCTCGTCTCTACAAAAATATGCAAAAATTAGCCTGGTGTGGCGGTGCACATGTAGTAGTCCCAGCTACTTGGGAGGCTGAGGTGAAAGGATAGCTAGAGCCCAAGAGGTTAAGGCTGTGGTGAGCCATGATCTTGCCACTGCACTCCAGCCTGAATGACAGAGTGAGGATCCCTCTCAAATACACACACACACACACACACACACACACACACACTTGTGTGTATATACATTCATATATATATGTGAATATGAGGGACCCCTCCCAAAAATGGAATTTGTTTTTGGAGGGCAGGCCCCTTGAGGTACAGGATTCCCTCAATTAGGTAAGTGTTCTAGAAACCCATCAGAGTACCAGCTAGTGTTGTTGTGAGAAGGTGCGTTTGGCTTCAGTGAATTTTTTTTTTCTTTTCTTTTGGAGATTCTTTCAATGCATTTACCCATTTCATGATGAATAATTTGCACGCATACCTGCCCACACTGGGCTGAGAATGCAGCAGTTTTTCACCCAAACTGGCAAGATCCCTGAACCCCACCCTCCCTATTCACCTGATCTCAACCCGAAAGACTTTTTTTGTTTCCCCAGATGAGAAAAGTCCTCAAAGGGAAACATTTTGCTGATGCTGAAGAGGCAAAACAACAAAATAAAACAAAAAAAGAAAAACAAAAAAATGGCAGAAGAACTAAAAAGCATCAAAATGGATGAGTTCAAAAACTGTTTTGAGCAATGGAAAAAGAATCTCAATAGCGTATTGCATCAAACAGAGTACTTTGAAGGTGACTGAAGTTTAAATATGTAAGAGTAAATACACATATTTTTATAAATAAAGTCTGGTTTTTGAGGGGAGTTTCCTCTTATATAAGTAGATAGATATCGATTGGTTGATTGATAGATCTATCACACACATACACACACACACACACAATGAAATTGTGGCAATCCTTCGAGACACCTCCTGCTGCCAGGGGCTTTTCTGTCTTCTTAATCAAACTCCTTCTTTCTCACCCCCCAAAAAAATTTTAGTTAAAAAAAAAATTGTAAAAGACTTAACAGCGTAAGTCACCATTAGTGGGTTCCATTTTGGGAGATGCTTGAGTCATATCCTTGGGAACTACACGGGAGATGCCAGTAAGTACAGCTGAGAGCCTCGGTTTCCAATGTTCTTTCCCTGACTCTGCTGCCTCGTGCTCAGCTTCTTGGCAGACTCAGAGTGAGCTCTCTGCTTTTCTATCACATGCATTGCAGACATTGATATCCCTGCAAGAAATCAGCAAACTGATCATAAGCCCCAAAGCTCTCTTCAGAGATGACTTTGATTCCTTAGGCTTTTGGCAACCAAATCCAGTTGGCTGCCAGAGATGTTTCTGAGCTCCCAAGGCAATATGTAAATCAACTGAAACCGATAGTAATACCAGGATTTAACTGCTCATGAGAAAGTATAAAAATGTATGTACATGCTTATGTAATATTTATCTTTTACTTGTCTATCTATTTGACTTTCTGGCTATAATCTCCCTTTCTTATCCTTGACTATAATGTATAGTACATATGTATTTATCTATAATAATCTATAATATATATGACTGGTATGTTATTTAAAATTAATATAGCTCCTTTTATTATGCTTCACTTTATTGCACTTCACAGATATTTCACAAATTGAAGGTTTTGTGGTAAACTTGCATCTAGCAAGCATGAGCTCACTTCATGACTTTGTGTCACATTTTAATAATTCTCCTAATATTTCAAACATTTTCATTATTAATATATCTGTTATGGTGATCTGTGATCAATGATCTTTGATGTTATTATTGTGATTGTTTTGGAGTGCTACAAACCATGCCCATATAAGGTGGTAAACTTAATCAATAAATGTTGTGTGCCTGCTTTGCCTAGCAGCTCTTCTCCCATCTCTCTCCCACTCCTGTGGCTTCTCTGTTCCCTAGGATAAAACAATATTAAAACTAGGCCAAGGAATAATCCTTCAATGGCCTCTAAGTATTCAAGTAAAATGAAGAGTCACAGGTTTCTTACTTTAAATCAACGCTAGAAATGATTAAGCTTAGTGAGAAAAGGATGTTGAAAGGTAAGATAGGCCAAAAGCTAGGCATCTTATACAAAACTGTTAGCCAAGTTGGAATGCAAAGGAAAAGTTCTTGAAGAAAATTAAGAGTGCTACACCAGTGGACAAACAAATGATAAGAAAGTGATATGGAGGACGTTTTAGTGGTCTGGATAGAAGATCGAACCAGTCACTACATTCTCTTATGCCAAAGACTAATCCAGAGCAAAGCACTAACTCTCTTCAATGAAGAGAGTTCTTACCTCTGAAGTCTGACAGAGGTAAGAAAACTGTGGAAGAAGAAAATTAAGCTAGCAGAGGTTGTTGGTTCATGAAACTTAAGGAAAGTACTCATTTCCATAACAGAAAAGTGCAAAGTGAAACAGCAAGAAATGATGTAGATTGAAGATGCGACAAGCTTTCCAAAAGATCTAGCTAAGGTCCTCAATGAAGGTAGCTAAATAAAACACAGGCATTTCAATGTAGACGAAACAGCCCTCAATTGGGTAAAGATGTCATCTGGGACATTCATAGCTAGAGAGGAGAAATCAATCCCTGGCTTCCAAGTTTTAAAGGACAGGCTGACTTGTTAGGTGACTTTCAGTTGAAGCTCATTTACTATTGTGAAAATCCTAGGGCCCTTAAGAATTATGCTAAATCTGCTCTTTCTGTGCTATATAAATGGAATAACAAAGTCCAGGTGACAGCACATCTGTGTATACAGCATGGTTTACGGAATATTTTAAGCCCACTCTTGAGATCTGTTGCTCAGAAAAGAAAAAAAAATGTTTCTTTCAAAATATTACTGTTCATTGGCAAAGGTCCTGGTCACCCAAGAACTCTGATGGATATGGAGAAGGAGATTGATACTGTTTTCATGCCCGCTAACACATCTATTCAGTATCCCACAGACCAAGGAGTAAATCTGATTTTCTAATTATTTAAAAAATACATTTTGTAAGGATACAGCTGCTGTAGAGAGTAACTCTTCTGATGGATCTGGGCAGAGTCCACTGAGAACCTTCTGGAAAGGATTCAACATTGTAGATGCCATTTAGAACATGTGTGATGCATGAGAGGAGGTCAAAATATTGACATTAACAAGAATTTGAAAGTTTTGTGGAGGAAGTAACTGCAACTGTGGTGGAAGTATTAAGAGAACTAGAATTAGAAATGGAGCCTGAAGATGTGGGTGAATTGCTGCAATATCATGATGAAGCTTGGATGCATGAGGACTGACTTCTTTTTTTTTTTGAGTTGGAGTCTCGCTGTCGCCCAGCCTCGACCCGCCGGGCTCCGGCGATCCCTCCGCCTCAGCCTTCCAAGTAGCTGGAACTACAGGCGCACGCTACCTCGCCCGGCTAATTTTTGATTTATTGTAGAGATGAGGTCTCGCCAAGTTGCCCAGGCGGGTCTCGAACCCGCGGGCTCAGGCAATCCACTCACCTCAGCCTCCCAAAGGCGAGGGATTACAGGCTGAGCCACTGAGCCCGGCAGGACTGACTTCTTATGAAAAAAAAGAGAGGCATCTTGATTTGGAATCTGCTCCTGATGAAGATGTTGTGAACACTTGAAATGGCAACAATGAATTTAGAATATAAAATAAGCTTAGTTGGTAAAGTCATGCAGGGTTTGAAAGGATTCACTCCAATTTTGAAAGAAGTTCTATTGTGACTAAAATGCTATCAAACAGCACTGCTTGCTACAGATAAATATTTTGTGGGAAAAAAGAGTCAATCAATGTGGTAAACTTCACTGTTTTCTTATTTTTGGAAATTGCCAGAGCCACCCCAACCACCAGCAATCACTCCCCTAATTAGTCAGCAGTCATTAATATCCAGGCAAGACTCTTCACCAGCAAAAAGATTACGACTCACTGATGATCCAGATGATTGCTAGCATTTTCTAGCAATATATTTTTAAACTAAGGTATACACATTGTTTATAGATATAATTCTATTGCATATTTAATACTATAGTATAGTGTAAACATAACACAGTATCATTTATACTATAATATAGGGTAAACATAACTTTCATGTACACTAGGAAACCAAACAATTTTTGGGACTCACTTTATTGAGATATTCACTTTATTGCAGTGGTCTAGAACTGAGTCACAGTATCTCTGAGTCATTTCTATAGTTCTCTGTTTCAAAAAATGATTACAGTAGAGGACTGGCTTAACTAGTGGCCACATTACCTGGAGATTTCTTGTAGAAAACTGAATAAAAGAGAAAAATTTGTGTATTTTCTTTAATTTTCTTGCAGCTGTGGCCCTTGCCCCCAGCACTCATGCACATTGTAACAATCTAGCATCATGGATCACCCAGAGGTTCCCCTGGGCATCATGTCCTGTCTCCATCTGGATGCCTTCCTCCAGTTATGGATGGCATATTCATTATTTTCTATTCTCAGCCACAAATGACACCGGGTACAACTTTAGAACAGTTGTTCCATTTGCCAAAAGATCAATGTATTACCCTTGAAAACAATAAGAACTAGACATTTAAATAGCCTTATTAAAATCCAAAACATTGGGAACATAACTGTTGTGAATACTACCTTTTGAGAAGTGCATGAAAGCAGTAGGATTCAGGTTTCTGGTACCTGCTTTCCATCATGGATTAACCCATAGGTAAGTGACTTACCCCTTTCTGTTTCAATTGTTTCCTTTACAAAATGAAGATTTTTGTAGTAAATAAACTGTATATTACCTTATGGCTCCAAAACAGACTTTACAAGAAATAAATGGCATGGCCTTACCCAAATGTTGCACAAAATACCTGTGAAATAAAGGCTTGTAAGACAGTCTACCACTATTTATTTTTTCAAAGCAACTAGAAAGTGTAATGGAAATGTAGACAGGAAAATGATATTAAGCCATTTATGACTAGAAGTATACAAATAAATGGAAGTAAGCTTATGTTTTGGAGTTATGTATGTCAGATGAGAAAAGCACAAAGTCCGTGTATATATTGTTATTTGTGAGCAGGAATAATGATGGAAGTAAGTCATGCTTTAAGCATAGCAGAATGAAGACATCTAAAGGATATAGAACAGCCCATAATTCTCAAGAAGATTGCTATAATAGTAAGTTTTTATTGGGATTCATCCATTTTCCTGCCTATTTATCGAGGCATGTAGTTCAACTGTATTTGTAGCTGTTATGACTCTTAAAAAATCAAAGACTATACATAAAAAACAAACTTGGAGGACTCATAGGATGACTTTCTAGAATACATTCTTATTTAACCAGCACACTCTTCATTTAAAATATTACTTTTAGAAGATCTAAAATTATTTCTTTTATCACATCATTGGGTGTGGCATGTGGATTATTTCCTGTAAACATTAAACAGTATTTTATAGTTGCTACCGCAAGAGACATCCTTAAATTTAAACAGCCTTTAAATGAATTAGAATTAGAGTGGATTTAGATTTACAAAAAAGTGGCAAAGATAGCACAGGTGTTCATATTTACCCCTCACTCTGTTTTGTCCATTACCATAGAACACTGTCACAATTAAGAAACCATATGACACACTGCTATTAACCAAAAGTCCACACTTTGTTCAGTTTGAATTACTATTTCCCTACTGTCTATTTTCTGTTCCAGGATCCCATTTACAATACTGCATTAAATTTAGATGTCATGTATACCTTAGGCTCCTCTAGACAGGGATTTTTTTGTTTGTTTGTTCCTTTGTTTGTTTAGATGACCTTAAGTGTTTTGAGGAACTGTAAGGAACTCAAATGAGCTGAAAGGAAAAAAACAAACAACCCTATTAAAAAATGGGCAAAGGACATGAAAAGACACTTTTCAAAAGAAGACTTACAAGTAGCCAACAGATACATGAAAAAATGCTCAGCCTCCCAATCATCAGGGAAATGCACATCAAAAGTACTATAAGATACCACTCAACTGCAGTAAGGATGACCATCATTAATAAATCAAAAAATAACAGTTGTTGGTATGGGTGTGGAAAAAAGAGGACACTTCTACATTGTTGGTGGTGGTGAAAGCTAGATCAATTTCAATGGAAAGCAGTGTGGAGATTCTCTAAAGAACTAAAAATTGACCTTCCATATGATCCAGCAATCCCTCTCCTGGGAATATACCCAGAGAAACATAAATTAATCTACAAAAAGGAAACCTGCACACACATGTTTATAGCTGCACTATTCAAAAAAGCAAAAATATGGGAACAACCCCACTGCCCATTGAAAGTAGACTGGCTAAAGAAAATATGGTACATATGCATAATGGAGTATTACGCAGCCATAAAAAAGAACAAAATCATGTACTTCACAGCAAGTTGGATGGAATTGGAGACCATCATACTTAGTATCAATCAAAGAAACAAAGAACTGAATACTGCATGTTCTCACTTATAACATCATCACATTAGCACAAGCAAGGGATTGGTAGCTGCTGGGCACTGCCAGGAAAGGGAAGGAGGAAGGGGCATGTAACAATACAAAGTGTACCTGGTCCCAAACTGGGGGAAGTGAGGGCCAGTTGGAAGCCCAAACTTCACCTGCATACATCCTATCTGTGTAGTTAATCCTTACTTGTACTCCACTTCTATATTATAAAATAAAATTTAAAAAAAGAGTTTTGAGGAATATTCATTAGGTATCTTGTAGAAAGTCTCTCAACTTGGATTTGTCAGCTGTTTGACTTGTGCTTAGCCTGAGGTTAGGGTTCAGGTAAAGAGGAGGACCACAGAGGTAAAGTGCCATTCTCATCACATCATGTAACGGTACAAGCAATCAACATGGCAATCACTGATGGATGTTAACCTTGATCACATGGTTGAAGCAGTGTTTTTCAGATTTCTCTACTGCAAATCTTTTCCTTCTCCCTGTGCAGGTTATGCTCTTTGGAACCAAGTCATTGATCACATCCTGCACTCCAAGAGTTTGGGGTAAAACTTTGTCTCCTTGAATGGGGAGTATCTACACAAATAATTTGTACTTTCTCTGTAGAGGAGATTTATATAAGAAACATTTCTAATATCCATTTTCTTTTTTTTGAGTTGGAGTCTCACTCTGTCACCCAGACTGGAGTGCAGTGACATGCTCATGGCCACCCCAGCATCGACCTGCAGAACTCCGGCGATCCTTCTGCCTCAGCCTTCCAAGTAGCTGGATCTACAGGCGTGCGCTACCATGCCCAGCTAACTTTTGATTTATTGTAGAGAAGAAATCTCACCAAGTTACCAGGGCTGGTCTCAAACGTGCGGGCTCAGGC
>CAUYQG010198868.1:0-17572 GCA_963574415.1 Tarsius wallacei | reverse complement strand
GATTCTTTTAGTGCCAAAGGTTTTGCCACATTCTTTACATTTGTAGGGTTTCTCCCCAGTATGGACTCTCTGATGTTGAAGATGATCTGAGTACCAACTAAAGCTTTTGTCACATTTTTCACATTTGTAGGGTTTCTCTCCAGTATGGATTGACATATGTTCAATAAGTCCTCTTTTACTGCAAAAGGCTTTGACACATTCTTCACATTTGTAAGGTTTCTCTTTAGTATGGATGGTCATATGTAGAATAAATCCTTTTTTAGTGCACAAGACTTTGCCACATTCTTTACATTTGTAGGGTTTCTCTCCAGTATGGAATCGTCTTTGTCCGTGATGTCCATCTCCCACCTTCTGGGTGTCTCAGCGTCCTCCCTACAGATTTTCAGGACCTGAAGGTCACAGCGCGACAGACGCTGCAGCAGAGACACCACGGACACCTGGAGAGCAGGAAGAGCAGCAGGGACTACGGAGCTCTGTCTGCTTTTTTCTTTTCAGCATGTTTGAGTTCCTTATAGATCCTGGATGTTGGGCCTTTGTAAGACATACAATTGGTGAATATTTTTTCCCAGTCTGTGGGCTGCCTCCCTGCTCTCTTGATGGTTTCTTTGGCTTTGCAGAAGCTTGTCAGTTTGATAAGGTTCCACTTGTCAATCTTATCTCTTATGGCACGGGCACTTGGGGTTTTGATCAGGAATTGGTTGCCAGTTCCAATTTCCATAAGAGTGTCTCCTGCATTTTCTAAGGTTCTTATAGTTTGAGGTTTTACATTTAGGTCTCTGACCCATTTAGAGTTGATTTTTGTGTATGGGGATAGATAGGGATCCTGTTTCAATCTTCTGCATGTGGTCAGCCAGTTTTCCCAGCACCATTTACTGAATAGGTTCTTCTCTTCTCAGTGGTTGGTGGTGGAGGCTTTGTCAAAGATGAGTTTGTTGAGAAATTGAGATTTTGCTTCTGGAATCTCAAATCTGTTCCATTGGTCTATATACCTGTTCTTGTACCAAAGTTCTTTCTTTCTTTCTTTCTTTCCTTCTTTCTTTGTTTCTTTCCTTCCTTCCTTCTTTCTTTCTTTCTTTCTTTCCTTCTTTCTTTCTTTCTTTCTTTTCTCTCTCTCTCTCTCTCTCTCTTTCTCTCTCTCTCTCTCTCTCTCTCTCTCTCCCCTTCCTTCCCTCCCCCTTCCCTCCCTCTCTCTTTCTTTCTTTCTCTTTCTTTTTTTTTTTTTCCTGATACAGAGTCTTGCTTTGTCATCCAGTGGCACAAGTGACCCTACTGGCCCTTTGGGCATTTGGCTATTTTTAAATTTTTTAAATTTTTATTTTAGAGATGAGGTCTCATTATGTTGCCCAGGCTGGTCTTGAGATCTTAGCCTCATACAATCCTCTCACCCCAGTCTCTCAAAGTGCTGGAATTATAGGCATAAGTCACCATGCCTGACTTTGTCAGTATTTTTCTAAGAATATTTTAAGTTCTTATGCTCCTATTTTAAAGACTTTTTTCTTTTTAAAGATGAATATTATTTAACAGTATCAACCACATCATTTTCCACTTTACTTCTTTAGGAGTTTTAAAACATTGTGGTTAGCGACACTGATATATTGTCTGAAATGTAACTCACCAGGACATGTAGATTAATTATATTTATCTTAGTAAAATATGCTGCTTAAATTCCTTCTTCTTCCTCTCCCTTTTTCCTTAACCCTTCTCTTATCATTTCCCCTCTGTTAGCACTTAGGCTCATTAGAATCAATTACCTCCTTCCCATTTGTCTCCATCCAGTATTTAATTAACACAATTTTCTAGGTGCTACCTGCAGGAACTCACCCTTTAGCAGGGAAGGCAGAATATACACAAATTCTATCATAAAACACATTAAGTGTTTAAATGTTACATGAGTTAAAGAAATGTGTTCAATAGGCCTTCATTAAGGAGAGCTGATTCCTGACTGAGTGATCATAACAGCAATTAATATCTTGCACTCCGTGTTTCTAGAAAGCACAGTTGGGAAACAGAAGAGAATGGACAAGGTTGTAGAGGAGGGTGAAGGCAGAATCTGGAGGGTCTTGAAGGTCAGACTAAGGACTGGATATCACCAGCATATCCATTCTGTGCTTTGGATGAGTCTAACCACTGAGTTAACTAGATTTGAATGGGGAAAAGAATAGAATCTGGGTTGAGCCATGGGCAGAGTAGAGGTGCTTCCTCTTCCAACCAGTTATCTCCTAAGTGCTTGGGCCAATGGACAGAACAGCCTGTGAGAAGGCAGGTGCAGTTCATCAAGGCTACACCAGTCACAGAGCCGGGAGCCAGAGCAGAGACTCAGGAAGGCTGATGCTTGCCCAGTTTCAGAAGCAAGGCCTATCTTTACATCTCTAGGCTTTGCCCCTATTTCTTTTTTCTACATTCACTGTCAGTTCCACTTCCTTCCCGTCCTCTTTTCTCTCATCTTTTCTCCACTCTTCTTTAATACCCCATGTATTATTTTGCCCTCTGCTCTTCCCTCTTTAGCTACCCTCAGCTCAACATGAGAGCTCTTTCCCCTCCGTGTCATCCTCTTCCCATGGACCAACTCTGTCCTGGGTAGTTTCTCTTTTTCTTCTTTTCTGGTCCATGAAATGAGGTAGCATTTTCCACTATTAGGATGCGCGTTCACAGTTCTGGGGATCTCTTTTGAACTCCTTTCCTATTCTCGCTCTAAAATTTCTGTCGATAGCTTTAGCCTCATGCTTGACTTTAGTGATTGCTATTAGCTTTCAGGCTTTGCTAATATCTGTGTTGTGCAAATTGTGATATGTTCTTAGAGTGTGCCCATTTGTTTCTGTAGCTTTCACTAGCTGAATTGTCTAGCTGTTCTCCACATACAATAAGTACAACCAAAGGCAATATCGGTTTGCTACACTCCAAAGCAGTGGTTCTCTATCTGGTGATTTTGTCCCCCAGTGGACATTTGGCAAAGTCTGGAGACATTTTTGATTGTTACAGCTAGGTCAGGGGAAGTATACTGGTGCTTAACAGGTAGAGGTCAAGGATCTGTGAAAAATCCTATAACTCACAAGACAGTCCCCACTCTAAAAAGATTGGCCGGTGCAATATGGAAACATTGCTGGGACTGAGAAACTGTCATCCAAGGGTGTTTGTCTTGGAGCTTGCATCTAGGGTAGATATGTAAATAATAAGAGGATTAATTAAAACCACATTAAATTGCAATCAGTTAGGAAAAATAATGGAGGAATCTTGAGATTGCACATGCACCTGCTTTAATATCAACAAAAATAATTATTTGTGCTCTATTGAGTAATCATTTTCACTTATAAAAAATTATATTCATTAGACCTCACCGCCTCTCCCAACAACCCTGTGCATTTGATGTTGGAGAGTTTGTGAATACAAAGACACTGAGGCAGAGAGAATAAGAGATTCTCCAAAGGATCCCAGACAAACAGATTTATGGATTTTTATCCAAGGCAAACCACAACAACAACAAACCCACAGGGCTGTTCACACAGTTTAACTGGAGCTATCACAGCAAAAAATAAGGGCAGGAACCAATGCTGCTGTCACTAAGAAATGACTCTCCCCATACTCTTTTTAGTATTTAAAAATAGGAGAGAAAACCACGTTGCTTGAATCTGAAATAATGCTTGCCGCCTCGTGAATGCTCTTACAGTGCATTGCTTTCTAAACAAATTGGCCCTTGTTTACAAAGGTTTCTTTTTTGTACTCTTGCAAACTTGCTTTTAATGGTTTGCGTGGCATATTGCATTGAGCTATAATGAAGCACTCTACAAGTCACCACACACCAGTCAAAATGAATCTCATGGACAAGAAAACGCTAGAACATTAATAGGTTTTAATCGAAGGTAAGCAAATCTATTGAGCCACCACCATATACTATTTAAAAATCTAAATGTCATGAAATTTTTAGCAGTTGTTCTTTGCTTTCAAATCAGTTTTGGTCCAGAGACAGCCAAGTAGGGACCAGAAGGGGAAAATCTCAAATGCTTATCACTGCCCAGGAGTACACCTTGAGGAGTTTACAAGCATCCATTTAGGCAAAACAAAGAAATAACTGATGAAACACAAGAAGAGCTGACAACTGAGTCAGACAGGCTTCTGAGCAGTCTGTAAGTGTGGCAACATCTTGTGTATATTTGATCCTATTTTCAATATCTTGGGTGGAAAAGGGATGTTGAAATCTGAAGATCTCTGTTACATGGGTTTTCCCCTTAGATTTTCATTTAGATGGAAAGCAGTGTTTGTATAATCTACTTTATTGCACTGATCCTAGTCAGTTTACTGAGTGATATTTAATTGCTATACTCAATTTTTTTTTTTTTTTGAGTCAGAGTCTCACTCTGTCACTCAGGCTGGAGTGTAGTGGCACACTGCTCACGGCCACTGCAGCCTCGACCTGCTGGGCTCAGGTGATCCTTCCGCCTCAGCCTTCCAAGTAGCTGGAACTACAGGCACGTACTACCACACCCAGATGATTTTTTTGTTTATTGTAGAGACGAGGTCTCACCAGTTGCCCAGGCTGGTCTTGAACCCCTGGACTCAAGCAATCCTCTCGCTGTGGCCTCCCAAAGTGCTGGGATTACAGGCTTGAACCACCACACCCAGCAATACTCAATTTTAAATTTCATCTTGCACAGTGCCTTGGCGGCTTTTGATAGATGCTCAGCTATTCAGAAAATAGCAGTCTCTGGACATTAAAGTAAAATAAAATTGTTTTTAAACTGATGAAACTTTCTGCTTATGTGGGAATCTGGAGGTGTATTTTGAATTTCCCTCCTCTGGCAGGTGAATGGCAACGAAATGCAGAGGTAGACTCAGATCCTCACCTTCAGGGGCTTTGGGCCACAGGTTGCTGGCCTGATTTCAAGCTTCTTGTAGATATGTGAACTGCTGTAATAACTACCGAGATGCTCCTGACACTTGAGATGGGGTCTTTTCCCTCTCTTATGAAATGCAAAATATGTCCCTCTTTGCAGTGTAACAAATTCAGTTAAGCAAAGTTATAAAAATGTTGGGGCCCCAAAGAAAAAGAAATCCTAAAGTTTAGTCATATTTTCAAGTTTACATTGAGGTATCTTTGCAAAGTTTGCTATGTGCAGGACATGATTCCAAAGGCTTTACAGCTTTAGTACTCATAAAACCTTACGAAGTAAGCACTGTTTTCATTTTTGTTTTAAGTGAGGAAATGGAGATACAGAGAGGTTAAGTAATTCGTCTGAGGTCACACAGCTCATAAGTTCAATTTGAATCCAGGCAGTCTGTCTTTGGAGCCTTTGTGTGTTCCCGACTACTGTGGTACACAACTCTTTAAAGCAAGTAGCATAAATACACTCATTTAATACTGAATTGCAGAAATTGTGTGCCTCTTCTGTTGCATTTGCTTATTCTCTAAGTGTATGCATAACTTGCAGCTACTCACAGAAAAAGTCTGATGGGTCAGAAAAACATTTGGTCCCATTCAAGTGCACTCCGTGATACCTATATAATGAGACTGTTTGTCCTACTAATACTTGGAAAATTGAAACTATAGATGAGTCTTAGACCATAGCCAGCACTTCTGCTACCCTGGGACATGGGTGGCAGAGTCAGAATAAAGGGTACGGCAATGTTGAATGTGTCTTTCCTAAGACCTACCAAGTTATAAACATGGTACAGTCACCAGTAGTCCCATTGGAAGATCCTCATCTTGTGGCTTTGGAAAGCAGAGGAATGGAAGGAAGAAGATATGATTCAGAAGGCCTAGGATATTGCTTCTCACATTTTAATGTGTTTCTGAATCTTCCGGAGATCTTGCTAAGATGCAGATTATTTTGGTAGGTCTAGGGTTGGGCCAGAAATTCTGAATTTCTAACAAACTTTTAGATTGTTGATGCTGTTGGTCCATAGACCATATTTTGAGGGTAAGGATCTAGAATCCACCAGCAGCATCACCGTCATCTGGAATCTTGTTAGAAGTGAAGATTCTTGGGTTCTACTCCAAGCTTACTGAATCAGAATATACATTTTAACAAAATATGCAGATGATTTATATCACTTTAATTGTTTGAGAAATACTCTTTTAGAATATTCTTCAAACCACAAAGACACACATAAATCATTAAGTACACTTTTAGATGAATTGGCCATGGTGGAAAGGAAGACAGTACTAAAAGTTTCATTCAAGTTTTTCTTTTTTTTAGATTAATTTTAAAGATGTGAGGTACAATTCAGGGTTAGGTATACAAATGTTCATTATGCAGGTACCCTTGTTGATGAGGTGTGCCCTACCCGCCACCTCGTCAGATTCCCACTACTGCCAATCCCGCAAACTCCCCGCCCCCCTGGCAGTTTCCCGCTCCTGCCAATCCTTTTCTTATAGTATGACAATAATTGTTCAAGGTCCACTAATGAGTGAGAACATGTGATTATCAGTTCTTTGTTTCTGTGATAGATCACTCAGTATTATAGACTCTAAGTCCATCCAGGTTGCGGTGAAGTCCAACTTTTTCAAATATCTTTTTTCTTCGTGATCACTTCAATAGCCAAAACAAATCTCTGGAATGCCTCATTCAAAGCTCATTTGCAAAACTTTGGAGAGTCTTTTCATTTTAGAGGAGTTACTCAACTCAAGTTGTTTCTCCTTTAGGATGTGGCTATAACACAACCACTTGAACATTTATAGTTTAGAAGAACAACAAGAGTCTCACTGATATCTTTATGTCTGGATGGCAGAGTCCTACATGATGAGTCAACTGCAGAATGCACTGTGGCACTGTCAGCCCAGACTAAGGATGTCAGCCCAGAGAGGCCATGAGGCTTGCACCCAACTCCAATCCCTCCTGCACTAGTACCCAGGCACTGCCCAGTGCCTCTGACCAGGCAGAGGAAGGCAGATCTAACCTCCTCCTTCAATATGACCAACTGCTGTCCTAGGTGACAGTGGTTGTGAGGCAGGTTTGGAGAGGGTGAGGCTGGTTTGGCTGGGTTACACGGAGACAGGAAACAGCAGGGACTGAGAGCTCATCCCAGGGAGGTGGAGAGTTGGCAGGAGGCAGGATCACACCAAGGTTTCAAATTCACCAAATATGTGATTTTTTAGTTCTATCTCAAAGTATGGAAACAGAACTTCTAGGGATGGGGCCCAGTAACCTGCAGTATTTTTTTTTTTTTTTATTGGTGTCTCTCATGGTTCTGGGGCTTGACCAGATGGTTCTTTTTTTTTTTTTTTTTTTTGTGAGTTGGAGTCTCACTCTGTCACCCAGACTGGAATGCAGTGGCCGCTCCCGCAGCCTCAACCTGCAGGACTCCGGCGATCCTTCTGCCTCAGCCTTCCAAGTAGCTGGAACTACAGTCGCGTGCTACCACACCCGGCTAATTTTTTAAAAATTTTATTGTAGAGATGTGGTCTCGCCAAGTTGCCCAGGCGGGTCTCGAACCCACGGGCTCAGGCAATCCACTCACCTCAGCCTCCCAAGGCGCAGGATTACAGGCTGAGCCACCGAGCCCGGCTTTTTTTTTTTTTTAAGTTGGAGTCTCACTCTGTCCCCCAGACTGAAGTGCAGTGGCATACTCCCAGCCACCGCAGCCTCGACCTGCTGGGCTCCAGTGATCTTTCCACCTCAGCCTTCCAAGCAGCCAGAACTACAGGCGCACACCACTACGCCCAGCTAATTTTTTATTTATTGTAGAGATGAGGTCTTGCCAAATTGCCCGGGTGGGTCTTGAACCCACAGGCTCAGGCAATCCACTCTCCTCAGGCTCCCAAAGTGCTGGGATTACAGGCTGAGCCACCAAGCCCGGCCAACCCGCAGTATTAACAAGATCTCCTGGTGTTTCTGAAACAGGCCAAAGTTTGAGGACCACTGATTTAGTGGCTCTGAAGTTTTGGCTGGAAAATAATTTTTGTTTTTAATTTCAAATTATTGTTGTAGAATTCCCAGCGATTATTTGGAGGAGATGGTGGCCTTGTATTGCAGGCCACATCAGTATTCCCTACTCTTGTACGTTTTCTTCTGGTAGGAAAGATCTGTTTCAGCAGTTGCTAAGTGGAAAACTTGAGTTCCAGTGCTCCTAATAGCCTCTTGGAGATGGTGGGAAGGCTTATACATTAAAGCAAATTAGAGTATGAGTTAGGAAGACAGAACCTTAGTATGGTAGCTTTCTGTTGGGCCCCAAGAGACATCAGTTCAAATCCCAGCTCTCTTTCTAATTAGTGGTGAGTCCTCAGGGGAATTATTTACATTCTCTGATCCTACTGGGCTCACCTATAAAGTGAAGAGAATAATAAGTGATGCCTACTTCATAGAGTTCTTATGAGGTTTGACTGAACAATTGAGTCCTTATCATTTAATAGTCTCATTCGACAAATAGTAGTATTATTTAAGAAATAAAATTATTGTGCAGTGACCTGATCATATGATGCAGTTATGTAAACTTAAGAATTTTATTGGTGATTATTATTTGATATAAATGAAAACATCTTATTTCCATACAAATAAATATATATGCACATGTAACTAATAACAATTCTGTTATGGTAAATTCTCCTTTTTTTGGTCTTTTTTAATGTGCTATATCATAGTTATATATATTTTGGCATACGTGTGATATTTTGATACATATATAGAATATATCATGATAAAATCAGGGTAATTGGGATATCTATCACTGCAAGCATTTATATTTTCTTTGTTTTAGAAACACTACAATTCTTCTCTTCTAGTTATTTTGAAATATACAATAAATTATTGCTAACCATATTTTCCTACTGTACTGTCAAATACTAAAACTTATTCTTTCCATCTAACTGTATTTTGTGCCCATTTAACCAACTTCTTTTCATCTTCCCTCTCCATTATCTTCCTGTCTTCTGGTATCTATCATTTTACCTTGTACCTCCATGAGATGCACTTTTTCAGCTCCCATATATAAGTGAGAACTTGTGATGTTTGTCTTTCTGTGCTTGGCTTAACTTCACTTCTTTTCTTCTTGGAGGGTTTCCAGGAATTCTACCTGGCCCACTGAAGGTTTAAGTTTTCTTCTTTCTGGACAGACCAGAAGATCAGTTGTTCCCCAGCATTAGCTTTGTTTTGTGCTGAGCATACATTATTGGAATTTCATAGGCTTTCTTTCCCTTAGCACTCATATACTTTCTAAATCAACGACTTGCGAAGTAAAAAGGACTCCCTTTAGTAAATATTTGCTGGGCAAGTTTATCTTGCCCTGCTTTCTGAGCAGAGGCAAAGGTTCCCCTTAAGCCTGGTGTTGAGGAGGATGGTGGTATATTGATTTGCTGTCTGCTCCTTGCTCCATGTTCTGTCAGTTATAGGGAGAATAGAATTATTCTTTCTCAGATATGTGGGCCTTTCTTTGTGTTTGGGGCTAAAAGCCATCTTCAGACTAATTGTATTCCTCTTATTGAATAATGAATGGAGAGCAAGTCTGTGTGACTCTGAATACAAGCTAACTAGAGTGTCAGTTAATATCAAGGCCAACAGGCTTTTTCTGCAAACACACGCTGTTGTTTGATTTGTCAAAAACCAACCAAAGGAAAGCAAAAATCCAAACCAAAAAAAACCAAAAACAAAAAACTGAAACCCAAACAATTTAACAGCAAAATAATACTCACTTGAGGGACTTTGGGTCCCAGGTGGCATGCATCTGGATGCCTTTGGTGCAGCAGAACTCTAATGCTCAGGGCTGAAATCACATACGTTCCGCTCTCCCTGGTATCGATTTCCTTCACTCTGATTTAGTGTGGGGCCTTTTGGCATCTCTCTGCTACCTCTGGCAGTTGAATGTTGGCCCCAAAGGGCTTTATTTAATGAAAACTTAGGCTTCTGCTGTGAGAAAGCTGCCTTAAGGAATTGATGTTGTTCATATCCCGATGGAGAAAACATCAAGACAAGAGTCATGTGCTGTGCAGGGGAGAAGATGATGACGTGAAGCCCCCACCAAGGTATGTTTTAAAGAGAAGAGGGAGCAGCAACCTTCAATGACTGTCAGGAATTAATAGCTGTTATTACTGAAAGGTACAGTACTTGCATGAAATATGTACAGAAGTTTCCCTGGGAGAAGGAATCAGAGGAGGAGGGGGGCTACACACTAGAATTCTGAAGATTGTCTGGTTACGTGTTAGAGCCTGGTTACAGACAACCATGGCCTTTGGGAAGAGTTAAACATTTCAAAAATAAACTTTACTGGCCGGGCATAGTGGCTCACACCTGTAATACCAGTACTTTGGGAGGCAGAGGCAAGAGGATTGCCTGCGCTCAGGAGTTCAAGATCAGCCTGGTCAACTTGGCAAGACCTCATCTCTATAATAAATCAAAAAATTAGCTGTGTGTGGAGATGTGCACCTGTAGCTTCAGATACTTGGAAGGCTGAGGCAGAAGGACCTCCTGAGCCCAGCAGGTCAAGGCTGTGGTAGCACTGAGCATGCCACTGCACTCCAACCTGGGCAACAGAGTGAGACTCCAAGAAAAACACACACACACACACACACACACACACACACACCAAAAAAAGCACTTTGTTTTAGAACAGTTTTAGATTTACATAAAAATTGTGAAGATTGTACAGAAAGTTTCCATATGTTTCCCTCACTAGTACTGTCATTAGTAATATGACTCCAAATTACTATTAACCTAAGTCCATACATTATCCAGATTTCCTCCATTTTTATCTTTTTTTTTTCCAGTTCCAGGATTCTGTCCATATTACATTTAGTTCTCTTGTCTCCCTAGCCTCCTCTGGACTGTGAGTTTCCCAATCTTTCCTTATTTTTGATAATCTTGACAACTTTGAGAAATACTGGTCAGGTCTTTAGTCAAATTTCCCTTACTTGGGGATACAGGATTAGTCTCCTGATTTTCTCAGGAGAAGACTGGACTTACGTGTTTTTGTGAGAAAGATCATGCAAGTAAAAAACTATTTCCATCACATCATTTCGAGGTGCATACTATCCACATGACTTATAACTGCTGATGGAACAGAAATATTTTTAATGGGGAAGGCTCTGACTGAATTGCAGCAGGTACAGAGTGTTGGAAATTAAGAAAATTTTACCCCTAAATTTGGTATATTTCAGCACAAATTAAAAGGGACACTTTAACAGACCATCAATATTAATGAACCACATCAGTATATATTGGATGGTGATTTTTACAAGAAAAGAAAGTTAGTATTGCTTCTCACAAAGGAAATGAGAAAAAAAAGTGAAGACAAGGGATAAAAAATGAAACAGATTTGACCCCAGTTCTAGTTGCCTACTAACTGATTTTCATTGAGATAGCCCTTGTGTACAAGCAAATCTTGAAACTGACAGACCACACCCACTCAGAAATGAATCATTAAATAAGAGAGGCATAGAAGTTTTTCAGAAGAGTTGTGAATCTTCCAGGGTTTATATTTTCAGGAACTAGCTAGATAGTAATCTGATTCTCTGTGGCCCACCTGCCCAATAAGGTATTGATTTTTACGGGAACTTTAAAAAATATCAGGACAAAGTTAGGATAATCACACATTTTGTGCTTTCCTTAAATAAATCCTTCACTTTGTGCCAAGGACTTTGTGCAGTTTGTACAAGCCTTATGCTTTTAAGCCCTCATGCCTCAGACATCATGTCTTTAATTACTTTAGAAGACTAGACAATGCTTACTAGGAATGGAACTCCAAAGCTACCCACTCGAGTAGATGAAGTGAGAATAAGTGTGAAGGACTAAATTGCATTCCTGATGATGACGGCAGACAACTTTCCAGGTTGTTGAAAGTCCTAGGTAGATACCTTCCATTTGGGGTGTTTAGAGTAAGAACCTGAAAGGAAGTGTTGTTAGTTTGCTAGAGCTGCCATAACAAAGTACCATAACTTAACAGAAATTTATTTCCTTACAGACCTGGATGCTAGAAATCTAAAATTAAGGTGTGTCAGAGGGTGGGTTCCTTCAGAGGCCTCTCTCCTTGGCTTATAGATGGCCATCCTTTCACTGTGACTTCATATGGGCCTTTCCTTTGTGTGTATCTATGCCCTAATAACTTCTTATAAGGACACCAGTCATATTGAACTAGGGCCCTCTAATAACCTCATGTGACCTTGATTATCTTTTAAAGGGCTCTTTCTCCAAATACAGTCACATTCTGAGGTACTGGGGACTAGGGCTTCTACATACAAATTTCGGGGATCACAATTCAGCCTGTAACAGGAAGTATAAAAGGATTTGGTAAAATGGGTGTATCCTTCCCTCCAGACCTGGGTTCCCAGGAATCTAGGATGACTGACATTTGATGCTGACTTTTGGCCAGGTTATTTCGGGGTATTATAACAATGGAGAAAAAATATGAGAGGGAGCATGTCATGTGGTGAGAAATGTGTAATATGGCGTCGTCAGGAGCCCATTTCTGGGTGGTGTTTGCACAACTGTTCTGTCCTTGTCCTCATAGGCAGCCTGAAGGATAATCTCCTGGTGAATTTTCACCTATTTCCTTTGCATCTGCCTTATAAGCGATAGTTTCATTCCCAAACTTTAAAAAATGCATGGATCAGAATGCGAATTTATTAATTTACAATGAGAGATATAGTCATCAAGTGCACTGGATGCTCTAGTTCCTTGTCTAGCATGTACTTTCCTTGAAGGCAAGTCTAAGTGGGAAGCCAAATTGTCATTAGAGGGTGGCTTGGTGAGCATGGAATCAGGCCAGGTGAGTTGGTTCTGAGATTTGCCATTCCTGTGCTTTTTTATTCTTTGGGCCAAGCAGTGCTGAGCAGCACAGATTGGCAGCATGAGGCTGACTGCCTTTTCCTTTGCTATTCCCTCTGACTTGCTTTTGTCCTCTCTGATGAACTAATCAAACAAGACCCACCTCAACCATTCCCTCCTCTGAAAAGCCCTACTCAATTTTCCCAGAGAGAAGAGGTCTCTCTTCTTCCTTCCCTCTGTGCTCTTAATGGTAAGTATTTCCGCGTGCGGGGTTGTGGATATTTATTTACTCACCTGTCTTCTCCACTGAACTCTGAGAAACTTGAGTGAAGGGACTTTATTGTGTTTATGGTATGCAGTACACAGCAAGCCATCAGTGTTCAATAACTATTCGACTGATAAATGAAAGTAATACTTGTGATAATTTACGTTATGGTGGAGTGTTACATATTATATTTTTGCCTTTTTTTTTTTTTTTTGAGTTGGAGTCTCACTCTGTCACCCAGACTGGAGTACAGTGGCTGCTCCCGGCCACTGCAGCCTCGACTTGCTGGGCTCCGGCGATCCTTCCACCTCAGCCTTCCAAGTAGCTGGAACTATAGGCCTGCGCTACCACACCCGGCTAATTTTTGACTTATTGTAGAGATGAGGTCTCGCCAAGTTGCCCAGGTGGGTCTCGAACCTGTGGGCTCGGGCAATCCACTCACCTCAGCCTCCCAAAACGCTGGGATTACAGGCTGAGCCACCGAGCTTGGTTTTTGCTTTATTTTTAAAACACTTTCCAGTAAGTTGTTCATAAGGCACGATCTTCTATTACATTAATAGCTACGAGGTGAGATAGGCAGGCAGGTGCCAGTATCAGATGAAAACACACTTAAGAGGTTAAGTGATTTGTCAGCTCTCAGTTAATGCACTTTCCACCATACCTATCTGTCTTTGGGACTGAATCTTCTCTCCTTTCTGTTCTCCCTGTTCTTGCCCCGTCGGTCTATAATCACTGCTTGAATCTTCTTACATCCTTAGTTTCCCTCTTTGACCTCCACTAGGAGCCCACAGCTCTCCTTCATGTTCTCTTTCTGAAGGCATCTTTCCAGCCCTGTCTTACCGGGAAGAATTCTGTATTGCAAAATCCTTTTCTCCTATCTTCTGAGCACCCATTCCCTCCTCAAACATTTTCCTCCTAATTTCCAGATCAAACTCTATTCCCTCAGAAATTTAGTCTTCAGAAGAAAGCAATGTAATTAAACTTAATTTACATGAAGATGTTAATAATCTCTTAGGGGTATTTGCATTTTAGAATTTTTGGCATAAATTCCTTATAACAATGTTCTAGAAGCTGGCTACATCTTACCATGTTGTCACTTCTCTCTTCCTCTTCATATGCACATATGTGTTCTGGGGCCTTTAGAAGTTATTTTTACAATTTTTGTTAAAAGAAATTTCTAAACCTTGCAGTCCAGATGCTACCCTAAATGCATTCTTCAGACAGACCATCAGCAACTAGTCATTATAACCTTTGGGGAGATACAGAGAAGTCATTAGCTTCTGGGGCCCAGAGAACAAATCTGAAGGACCTTTTCATATCTTCTAATTAAATACTTTCTGCAGCTTGCAGATAAACATGCTGATCTGACAGTGAGTTAAGGAGATTTATCAGCATTTGTGCACCTGCAGTGTTACACTGAAAGACATGACTTCATTAAAACTCACTCAGTTTGTGAGAACAATGAGGACTAGTGGTAGGTGTTAAAAATAAAGACACTACTAGATGGTGGCTTTAAGCTCATCTTTGAAGGGATGAGCTCATTCTATCCGACATGTCCAGCTGTGCAAACAGCAGCACCGAGTGAGCTGCAGTTAGCTGTACTAATACATAGAATTAGAACAGAGGCTGGGCCACATACAAATGATATGAATGCTTCATATACTTGAACACTATGAATGCTGCACAGAGGGGGAATAAGAGCCCCAGAAGTGACAGAAGATATTTTGCTAGCCGTCTTAAAAGACGATAGTATTTTCAAGCCCTTCTAGGAACAATTTCTCTAGCCAGTGACTTTCTGCCTTTTGAGGCCAATGTTTCCTAGGATGAAAAAACTATACAAAACATCAGTCTCTCAAAAAAAATCTACAGGGATATTGCAAAGGTTGCCACAGTTATCATTGTTTTCTTATAAAATATCAAAATGAGATTATGTGAGGCTGTTTGTGTGTGTGTGTGTACTTGGACATCATCTGCAATAACATCTCAGGCTACAGAATAGGTGGGTGAGGTGGTCTGGGTGGGCATTAGCAGTGAGACACCAAGAGCTTGAGCAACGGGTAGCCAAGGCTTAGGCTAGAAGACCTAGTCATAAAGGTACTAGAAAGTTGGTCAAAATCAGGAGAAATCAGATTCTAGAAGCCTTGGCAATACATAGTAGAGTCTAGGAGCAAGACAGACCTTGATACTGTGCCACCTTCATCTGAGAAGATGTTAGTGGGACTGGATTCTTTATATGTTTCCTATCCTTAGTGAGAACTGTGGGTAGTCTGGGTGGAGCTGAACTGAGCCCCTTCGTGGACAGATGGAAGAATCCAGTGGGAGGAGAACCAGCAAGTCCTGCACATCTGTAGATCCATCCCCAATCCTCGTGCCACTGCTGTAAAAACTGAAGAATGAAGAATCCCATAAGACCCTCTTTCCTATTTCCTTAAGACCTCTAAATTCTAGTTATCTTAGAAACTTTTCTGAGTAGTGACAAATATATATAGGTTGATTTCTCTACTAGTCTTAATCGTTGAATATCATAGTTTCCACCCATGTGAAGTCTAGGACCTTAACCAACTGAATCTGTTTGAGAAGTAGCCTGAAATACCACACTAACAAATTTGACTTAGGCAGTTAGAAAAGTCTTTAGTACAATATATGTAAATGATCCTAGAAGATCAGGAGTACTTCTGAAAATTTCATTGCCGTCTAAAATTACACTTTTCCTTATTTTAGTCATGTTTCGCAAAATGTATACTCTTTGTCCTTCGGCAGAATGTATGGCAAGAGTTAAAACAATCTTTTTTAAAGAGAGTTTACTTGGTCAAGATGTGAGTATGAGACAGAGTCAGAAATGAGGTAAAAGATACAATTCCATGTTGTAATAAACACAATGGTCTTTTTAGAAACATGAGTCGATTTTCTTGTGGAACAACAAGTACGTATATTTGGTTTGGTGCCTCTAGATAAGCCACAAACTCCTTTAAGAACGTTATTTGCTTCTTTGAAATCCCCCATCAACCTAACACAATGCTCTACATGGTAAATGTCCACATTTAGTCACTAAACTTGTAAATAAAAATGTAGAACACACATAGCTAACACAATAGGTAAATACGCTCATGAATTTCCCCCAAACCATACCATTCTTAGTCAACTCCCTTGGCTATAACCCAGGTTTGTCCATTTCATGCATTGCAAGTGATTAGAGCTCAGGATTTATTGGCATGTTAGTCAATAAGTTACTGAAGTTAATCTTCACTTAATGAGTCTTCAGTAAAGGAGATACACAGATGACAAGTGTTCAATTTTCAGAAATCTCTTGCCCACTCTGTCTCCCTAATTATTGAGGTAATGTATAAACTCCTCCGCCAAACCCTTCAGCCAGCACCTTTGAATGTTCAGCCTTTTAAAGTTGTTCTCATTAGAGTCAATAATTCACCGTGGCATATTATATAGGACTCTGAATATCTATAAAGATGTCCTTTCATGTTGTACATCCTGGGGTTCTCAAATAATTAACTTGACTAGCTATAAAGAACAATACCTTCTATTATTACTAGTAAAAATGTACTATCCACAGAGACAAGTGTATGGACGTGGCTGAGAGACAAGCTCCACAGGAGAATTTCTCTAGAGGATTTTAATGTGGGAGACAGGCAGTCCTTTTCTTAGACCTACATAAAAACATAAAATAAAAGTGTGATTGTGACTTGGAATATTTTATTTGGGAATTTTCTTTTTTCTTCTAATTTTTAAGAATAAAAGAACTCTTACAAATATTTATTTCGTGTCATCAAAAGCTGCTGCTTGAAACAAAGCATTCCAAAAACATAATACCAAGACCCAGGATAGAGTCCTAATGTCTGTCTCTCCCATTGTTTTAGAAATGTTCAGGTTTTAAAAGAGATGTTTGTATGAAAGTTAGAGTTTTTAGTTAATTCATATTAATTAAGGCCATTCATATCCCAATTTAGCTACCAAAAAAGGGATAATAATATGAACATTAACATTTTAATCATTGCTAAGTAAAACTACAGACTTCAATTTAATTTGTAGCAAATCAATAGCAATTTAGATAAATTTTATTTTATTTTTATTTTTAAAATGTGGGGTATAATTCAGGGTTAGGCACACACATGGTCACTGTACAGGTAAAGTGTGGGTACCCTTATTGATGTTATGTGTTCCCCCCTCCCTGGCAGTGTCCTATTACTGTCAACCCTTTTCTTATAGTATTATGATAAATGTTCAGGGTTCATTTATGAGTGAGTACATATGGTACTCAGATCTTTATTTCTGTGATAAATCACTGAGTATTATGGACTCTAATTCCATCAAGGTTGCTGCAAAGTTCATAATTTTGTTTTTCTTTATGGCTGCATAATATTCCAGCATGTAAATGTACCACATTTTCTTTATACAGTCCACTTTTGATGGGCAGCACAGTTGGTTTCATGGTTTGGCTATTATAAATAATGCTCCAGTAAACTTGTGTGTGCAGGTATGTTTTTTATAGAGTGATTTGAGTTTCTCCAGGTATATTCCCAGAAGGGGGATTGCTGGGTCACATGGAAGGTCGATGTTCACATTTTTTAGAAATTGCCACACTGTTTCCACAGGGGTTATACTAATT
>CAUYQG010198867.1:0-36059 GCA_963574415.1 Tarsius wallacei | reverse complement strand
TGCCCGGCTAATTTTTTTATTTATTTATTGTAGAGATGAGGTTTCGCCTGCCCAGGCGGGTCTCGAACCCGTGGGCTCAGGCAATCCACTCACCTCAGCCTCCCAAGGCGCGGGATTACAGGCTGAGCCACCGAGCCCGGCGAAAAAGAGTGCTTAATGAGAGGGTTTAACAGACTTTTCAGTTAACAACATACAAAAGTCAATTACAAGAACAGATTGAAAATTTAATTTTTAGGAAATAACATGTGACAATGGCAACACTAAAATACTTTATTGGAAGACATTAAAGAAGTCCTTAAAAATAATTGGGAGATTTACCATGTCAAATACATGGGAAGTCTCATTATAATAAAGATGTTAGTTTTCTTCAAATTGATCTGTAGATTCAAGGTCTTTCTAATCCAGTTCTCAACAGAGCTTTTTATGCAACTGGGAAAGCTAACTAAAAGAGCAAAGAGCCAAGATTAATTCCAAGTCCTCCAGATGAAGAGGAAAAATAGTGTTGGGAGTCAGGAGAGGAAATTGCCTTACTGGATTAAGATTATTATAAATAATGCTCAGGTAATTAACACAGTATGTAAATTGACTGATAAACCAGTGCAATAAAATAACTCAGAAAAAGAGGCCTGTGTATGACAGAACTGGCACTGGGATCTGTGCAGACCTTCTGTTGAACGCTCAATTCATTATTCACTTGGGAAAGAATAAAAATGGATATAAACAAAGTCAATGTCCATAACACTGACTTTTTTAAAAAATCAGATTAAAAACATTTGTCATAAGATTCAATTTTTGTAGAAATAAATAAGAATATATGTGATTATATATTTTGAGAAAAGATATGAAGGATATCAAAAGTCAAAGTGACAAAGTATAATATCTCTGGGTGGTTGAATTGTTGATGATTAATTTTATCTTGACACCTGTCCTTTTTTTCTCTAGATTTTTAAAAAGACATTGGGTCTACATTACTTTTAATTAGAAAAAGATTTTTTTTCATTTAAAATTTTTTTCTTAACTATTCTTGTCTATTCGTCTACATTAACTTCAGAGTTATTTTTGGCAACTTCCAAACTGCCTCCTCTCCTTACACACACACAAAAAATAAATTTCATTGTGATTTTGATTGGAATTGTCTGGTACATAATAGGCAGTCATACTTATTTGTTAATAAATAAATATGGGAACAATTCACATCTTTATGATGGCTAGCCCTTCTAGTCAAGACCATGGTATATTACTCAATCTTTTCAAGACTTTTTTTTTAAAATTTAATGGAAACTTTGTGATTTTTTTTTAGTAAAGAGCCCACACTGTCATTTAATTAATGATTTCTAAAACTGTATAATCATTCCATTTTCTTCCGTATTGAGTCAAACCCTTAACTGAGTATCTTTAATGGACTTAAAAGAGTCAGGAAGATGATGTAAACATAGAAAACATGCCCTGTGTAGTCAGGTCAAGGACCTGGATTTATTTGGTTTAGAATAAATGACTAAATTGAAACTAAATACCTGTCTTCAGGCATTTGGTAGTGGCCAGCTTTCTTTCAGCTCTGTCTTAAACATACATACACACAAAAATGAACTTCAACTGAAGTGTGAGAAATGTAGATTAGAGATTGTAAACTGGCAGCATAAAGTTGTATCAGCCCTCAGTAACATTTTCTTTCGACTACACAATATATTTTAAAAGTTTGCATTGATTGCAAAGTTAAAATGTGGGTAGATATGACATAAAAACTTGAATTTCCAGCTTTTCTGATACCAGTGTATCTTAGTTTCTGTTGACAGTTGATAGCTGAAATTGAATCTCTGCTGTCCCCTTTAAATAGGTCCTGAACTTGCTCTAGTTATCCAGTCAGAACCCAGCCCTTTCCCTGTTACCTGTCTTGCCTCTTAGGCATTAAATTTGCAACCTCGATTCAAATAAAAGACGAATTAAGTTGCACTTAGGTAGGCTTGGCATTTTGGTATTGTTTTTTAAAGATGGTTTTAATATGGTCCTGGCTGATGAGGGGGAAGTAAACTAAATGACTCCTCAAGGTTGTTTCTTGTCCCAAGACTCCATGGTTGGGTTAGAATAGTCCAGTGTTTCATGAACTTTCTGATTGCCCGTGATCATAGAATCTAAATTGGAACAGACCCCCTGCAAGACAGAGAGGCCACAGAGTATATACTTCATCCAGCGTTCCTCTGTAGCCACAGGAAATTTGAAATCTATTGAGAGGGGCCTGCTCCAACAGTCGACCATTTAAACAACCAGCTACCTCATTTAGAAGGCTTATTACAAATCTGTGTTTCTTTAATATATAGTTGTTTAAAGATGAGTAAAGGATTTTGCAGAGAACTTTGGGTTTTATAAGTAGACAGTATTATATCATTCTCATCCCTATGCGTGGTCTGGCAGAGTTATGATTGTGGGAGCTATATGGTTTTGAATATCATTCCATCTGTCTGCATATTATCTAAATAAGGTATATTTATTGCTAAGAGCATATTTTTATAAACAAAAAAGTGAGAAAGCAGTATTAGGAAGGAGTCTGAAGTGGTAGTTTATCTACTTGTTTTACTCTAATTTTTGTCTGTCCTAAGAAGCTTTCTCATTCAGTATTAACAATCTCTAATAAGGCCGAGCACAGTGGCTCACACCTGTAATCACAGCACTTTGGGATGTGGAGGTGAGAGGACTGCCTGAGCCCACATTGACCAGCCTGGGCAACTTGGCAAGATGCCATCTCTACAATAAATCAAAAAATTAGCTGGAACTATGGTGGTACGCATCCATAGTCCCAGCTACTTGGAAGGCTGAGGCAGAAGGATTGCCTGAGCCCAGCAGGTCGAGGCTACAGTGGCTGTGAGCGTGCCACTGCACTCCAGTCTGGACAACAGAGTCAGACTCCCACTCAAAAAAAATCTCTAATGGATCCCATAGATAATGAAATGAATAGTATATAGTGTCGTGTGGTATTACTGATAAAGTCAACAGTGGTAGTTAGAAATTTATTATTTCTAAATAAATTAGCCCTCACATAATTATTTCATTCATAGTTTTTTTTTTCATGAAACTAACCAGTTTGCCCCCATTTGTTTTGGCATGAAATAGACATAACATTATTATGACTCAGAGTCTAGTACTGTCCTTATTTAAGGACTTGAAATGTTATCTCAAGGGAACCTTTTTGGAGCCTCTGAATGGCTTGGGTAATAAGTGAAATTTTTAGCTTAGGACCAAATATTCCACTTACCCACCCAGATTGTTTCCCAGTTGTGGTCTTAGATTAGGATCCTATGTGTGTGTTCTTAAACTTAGGACCAGACTCTTGGTTTTGGGTTCCCACAGAACAACCCCTTACTCCAATTCCACACATCACAAGCAGAAGTGAGGGTCACACTTAGTCCTATAACATGTTTCCAAAGGCCCCATCTCATACTTTAGTCTTTTTTTATGTTTTAAGTGACAGTATCAAACTCTACCCTTGCTACCCTAGCCCTTCTGCTAAGGACAGGTGTAGCTTTTTGAAAGGATACAGTTTGGGGAGTAATGAGTTATAACTTTATTTTTTCTAAATGAAATCGCTTTAAAGCACAAGTATTCTCCATCTTATAAATATGTACTATATTCCTGGCCTAGTGTAGCACCCAAGACGTTGCTGGTACTCAATAGATATCAGCTTCATTCTTCCTATCCTCTTATTAAATTGCAACCAAGCCTTAAGATGGAGAATGAGAACTGACTCATGACTTCAGAGTGGAGACGATCGTATGCCTGAACTGGCATGCCATTCAGAGCTACTTCTGGGTTAGCACACAATAAGTAGTCTGATTGAGACCAGTACCCTTTCTTAAAGCAAATATGGAACCACTATCTAACCTACTTAAGTAAACTTACCTTTGCTAAAATGTTAAGCATCTGCAAATTTAGGGTTTGACCTCTTTGAAATTATCTTTAGGACTAAATCTTCAAGTCATCTGTATTCCAGACTTTGAATTGTAATTATAGCTTTAGTTTGAATCTGAAGTTTCCTACAGCAGTTAAAGCAAAAGTAAAATTAATGAATGGCTGGCATTCTAACAGAATATGCAAGTTTAAAATGTGTAACTGACATTTTAAAAAATTCAAATCCAGAATGGGAGTCATTCTAAACTAGCCTGATCTCTTTAAAAGTTTGGGGTTATTAAAAAAGGGGAGAGGGAGATTATTTTAGATTTAGAAAGACATAAGAAAATGTATCACTTGAAATCCATGATCTTTGGTTGGATCTTAGCTCAAGGGACAATCAGTGATATACACTTTGGGATAGTTGGGAAAATCTGAATCTGAATATGAGCCACATGAATATGGTTATTTGAGCCATACTGTCATCCTCAGTTGCAGTAATAGTATTTTGGTGATAGAAGTCAAGTTTTATGATGTCTAATTTATCTTGAGATGCTTTAGAAAATATGTATATGACATAGGGCACAATATTAACGATTACTGAATCTGGATGGTGAGTGTTGGGGTATTCATGACACCATTTTCCCAGTTTTCTGAACCTCTGAAATGTTTCAGATTGTGTGAGTAATGACACCAGTAAGGAGTCATCTCAGGGAGAGAAGCATTGAGGACACAGTGGGTCTTCCTGAGCCTGCCTCGTGGTTTGGGAGAAGACTTTGCTGGAGGAAAGCCATACAGGTGGTGGGTGGGGCCCACCCTGAAGTGGTGTTCACCTGCCAGACTCTTGTGATGGCTCACAAGCCACATGGAGGCATTTTTCCAATCCTCCCTGTGAAAAGTCTCATAATAGATGCTGTGGGAGAGGGCTTCCCACTGCTGTGCACCATACCACAGACTCCCCCTGGCAGCTGTGGGGAAGCTCAGGCTGCCTTGGCCATGAGTCCACTGGAAAACAAGTGAGGCTGGATAGTTTTACAGTAAAAACTCTGAGTTGGATATTTGCTCTCAGTGTCTTGGGACTATGAACTATAACAACCCAAATAAACGACCACTCCCTTAAAACGCATTACTCATTGGAGCACCATATTACTTAAAACTAATCTACTGCCTCGCTAAGCCAGGATGGAATTTGTTCAACTCATATTTGAGTTTTTTGGTTGTAATTTTCACCTTCCTATTTATGAAGTCTACAAATTTCTAATAAAATCATTTTGAAGCAGTATATTTTAAACAGAATATGAAATAAAATAGTAAAATTTTGGCTTATTCTTTCTTTCATAAACTTTACTAACCCTCCCCCCACAAACATTTTTCTCTTGAAGACTTCATATCGATTGGTGAATGAGTTATAACTTCATAACAACCAGGTGAGAAAGGAGAAGATTAATGTAGTAACAGGTCATCATTTTGGGCTTCACTGTGGCTCTGGAGATTGTTTGTAGGATAGAGAGAGATGCAACCACTCCTAGCAAAGTACAGAATGTAAAAGGCGGCACAGAGTCTGGAGATTCTTGGGGCTGCTTGGAGGCCAGGGGGAAAGATGGAATCTCTCTGGTATTAGATGGCCATGTGACATTAAGCAATTCAGAAATATAAATTATTTCTAGAAGATCCCTTTAGGTACGTGGGAAGGTGTTTCCATTACAAAACTATTCTCCCTCGAACCCCAGTCTCTTCCCATGTCTAAAGACAGTCTTCTCAGATTTACGAGAACCACCATCGCTAGGAGGAAACAGGCAGACCTAAATGAGATTTGTAAGAGTCTCATAAACTTGGAGTATCATTGTCAGGTAGTTTCCAAATGAAAGGATAATCACTTTATTGTTTCCATTGGCTTATTTTCCACCTATCTTCTGGTAACTCAGATTTTCAGCATTTAGAGCACCAGTATAGCAAGCTGGGAGCTGGTGCCCCCAGTAGGGAGAAAGCAAAGGACCTTCTGGATTCTTTGTCAAATTGCTGTTTAGCTTCAGAGAGTGGTGGAGCTTTGCTTTAGCCCTAGCTAAGTACAAAATCTCGGTGGCCTGCTGAACTCTATGAAGTCGATTTCATTAAGAGCAACAACAATAAGAATGTAGTCTTTATCACTGCCTGTTATCTATGGATAAAAGAAATACATCTCCCTACTTAAAACTAATCTACTGCCTGGCTAAGCCAGGATGGAATTTGTTCAATTCAGTATGTTTCAGGCAGCAGTAATTTTCTCTGTTTATATATCAAATTTAATTTGCCATAAGTACTGACATAGTACCTTTTGTGTTTAATCTCTCCTTAAGTTTCTCTTTAAACAGTAAAGTTTCATATGACCAGTGGAATTTGGACTAAGCAGGTGCAAATCTTTTTTACATGTTAAACTTGCTATTTCTCTTGAAGGTGCCATTCCAGCCAGGTTTTGGGGACTAATAACAAGATACCAGTTTAGGAAGAACTCATTTTAACATAATTCTATCCTAGGGGTAGGGGGCAAGGTTTCAATAAACTCAGATCTTCTACTAATTTTAGGAATACATCACTTGGAATCTGCTTTAAACTACTTTCTTTTTCTATAGGAGAAGGTATCATATTGAGACTTTATTGTTTAGCATTGCAAATAGGATTTAGTTATCATTCAAGTAGTATCTCCAGATATCAAGCTTTCTGAGCTCAGAGCTGTAGTTTTCATGGTCTACATCAGATTTAGCATGATGATAACATTTTATTGCCAGAGATTTTTACAGGAATATTTTTGAAATTTTGAACATGCCATCTGAATCTTAATCACCTAGAGGTATTATAGATAAACAAAGGAAGAATGACTGAGTTAGATACTGCACTTTTTTTTTCTTGGTCAGTTATTTGGAAGACTCACATTTTTTTTTCTTTTTTTGAGTGAGTCAGGGTCTCACTCTGTCACCCAGATATGTGCATGGCTCACCGCAGCCTCAAACTCCTAGGCTCAAATGATCCTCCTGCCTTAACCTCCCCAGTATCTGGGACTACAGTCGTGCGCCACCACATCTGAATAATTTTTTGGTTTTTTTGTAGAGACGGGCTCTCATTATGTTGCTTAGGCTGGTCTCGAACTCCTGGGCTCAAGCAGTCCTCCCGCCTTGACCTCCCAAAATATTGGTATTACAGGTGTGAGCACCAGGCCAAGACTCACATTATAAATCATTACTTGAAAAATCACTTTTGAATTTTGCTATGCGTATGAATCCTGAATTATTAAGGACTCCTCGCCTACAACCTCCCTTTCCCAGCAGTAGGAAAATAAACAGCTGTAGAAATGACTTCCATTCTCTCAGTGACCTAAGGAATGACATACTTGTTTTTAAGCACTCAGAGTATTGCCAGCGGTGTGTATATTTTGTTTGACATTTTAAGCAGAAGCAAGCCATGTGACTGAAATGCAATTTATTTTCAGATCTGTTAGGAAAAAATATATATTTCATCTCAGTAAATCTGGAGATTATCCTTTTGTAGATGTCACTGTTATTTTGCAATTCGTGCGACTAAAGCAATTGTGCTGTCAGAAGACTAGCTTGTTTAGAAAGCATCAGATCTGCAGTCACTGATGTCCTAGGTCTTTTTACAGAAATGTTGGAAGGATTCTGAATGTAAAAGTGGAAACTTCTTTAGAAAATCATGTCCACGGACTTTGGAGAGCCTGATGGTCTTGGAGATCATTTCTTACAACTCTTGGCCCCTCCAATTTCACAGATTAAATTAGAACTGGGGACCCTCACCCCTTTCTGGTGGGCCTTTCATTTCTGATTCTTCCACCAAATATTTGACTGCTGACTGCATTAACTGGGATTAGTTTCACTTGATATTTTCAGAAAAGTCATGAACAGAATAGTCTTCACCTGGAGGGAAGCTGAAAGAGAGAGAAAGAGGGAGGCAGGAAGGAGTTATACTGACTCTGTGAACCATCTGAAATTCTGTTGCCACCCTGTAAATGAATTGTAGTTCTCCATTTTCACAGATGGCATTCACTCTTTTGGACCTGGACCAGACCTGTAGTTGCAGCTCATTCATTTTTAAAGGCAATGTAGTATTTCACTCTATGACTATATTCCCATTTTTTTATATCGACTGTTAATGAATATTTTCATTGTTTCCAGTTTGAGACTCTTGTGAAGAATGCTATTGTGAACACTGTGTCTTCATGCTTAAGGTCAGCTTTAGATACTTAAGCATTTCTTCTCAGTGGTTGTACCAATTTGTACAGTATATGAGAATGCTGTTTGTCCTGTGTCCTTGTCAACACTTAATGCTCTGTGTTTTTTATTTAGGCCATTCTGGTGAGTTGGAGAAAATGTGGTGTTTTTTTGACTGATGCGTTGTTTCTTTTTCTCTTTCTATATAAAGACTTTGCTATACTTGAATTAGAATGACTTATTTATAGGCAAAATACACTCATCGTCCAGTAGATACTAAGTGATCCTTTTCATGTGCTCATAAGCAATGAGTACTAGAAGGTGGTTAAGATCTATCTATTCACAAGTACAGACTGAATTGATCTTCTCATCTGAAAGCCCTGATTTTCAGGCACATTAGACCTCCTCATTTATTTCATTTTACAAATGAAGTGACTGAGCCACTTCAGGGACTAGGGGCTGGTCCAGGTGTTATGGCCAGGCCTCCTGGAAGGGCTAAGATAGTAATGTTAATCCTTTACTCTCAAGTGAAGCCCTCTAATTGATTCTTTTCATTTGCTAAATAATTATTTAGTGCATATTGCATGGCAGGCATTGGGCTGGACTCCTAGGATTCTGTGGCAAACAAACTTTTAACCTAACAGTGTCCCCTTTCACTTTACAGGTTATGGCTTTCAAATCACAGCCTATTTCCTCAAGAGAGGGATACACCTTCGCTGCATCCGGGGCACACAGAATGCTGGTAAGAAGCCTATTTCTTGAGGTGACAGACATTTCACACATGCAGCTTGCCCTAGAAAAGGGATGAAGATTAAGGAACAGAGAGTCCCACCTGCTTCATTGCCTTCATGTCACTGAATGTATCCAAACATATGTGACTGTTGTTCCCCAATTAGTACTGGGTTCACTGCCTACCTGATGACAGTGGGCGGGGCCTCACTGCACTTTCCTTGCCTGATGCATCTCAGCACTTTCATTGAGTTTCCTGAGTGACTTGACACACGCTTGAACTATGAATCACTTCATTCTTCTCAGTGCATACCAGGGCCCCAGGATACAGTGCAAGTGTGTACATGAGAACACACTTTCCCAGCCCAGAGCCGTCAGAGCCTTCCCTAGTTGTGTGTCAAGGTGAGTTCCCCCCATCCCCTCCCCAAGTCAAGATGTCCACTGAGGAAATGATGTGAGACATGTCCAGCCAGTAATAAAGGCAGATTGACCTTTCTGGGAGTTGATCTAATCATTAGAACATTGAAGACACCTTCCTTGGATAACTTCAGGATGTATAAAGGATATAACACAGGGATTTTAAAAAATTAACTATATGGAGGTTTCCTCTTAGACTCTACATGATGATCTTCACTTTAACCCTAAATGTTGCTTCAATGTATTACTGTCCTAAAGGGGCCTTCCACTTTGTGCAGCTGTCTTCGTAAAATAAGCAGCTAGCCTTGAATCTGTGTACCCTTTGTGGTAGGGACTGTCATTGCCTAAATCTATCTTTATTTATTTAATGTTTTAAATCAATTGATCTTTATTTGCATTGTTCCTGTTAACAGTCAGTTCAAAACACACACAAATTGCCCCCAAGTAGGCTTCAAGTACACACACAAGGGCAGTACAGTTAATCACTTAGCTTTAGTTTGTACTACCTGTTTTTGAAGAAATGGAAACATATTAATTTGGTTTTTTAAAAGTTAATTATCAGGAAGTTTATGAAATAAGGAATACAGAAAAAGGTAGAAGAAAGTTAAAATAAAAAACAAGCCAATTTTCACCTCATAAAAATTACCGTCCATAACACAGTAAGCAACCTCCTTCCTTGGAGGTATAGCAGTGCCTAAATCTTTATTTAAATATTAAAATAAGACAACTTTTGATTGTGACCTACACAGAGTAAAGGGGTACAGATGTGGTTTTTAACATCTGGCACCAAAATGTTTAAAATCAACCATTCTAGCATTCTTATTTTTCAGAGGAAGAAATGCAAATACAAAACAGAGATATTATTTGATAGAACTGATTATTTTGAATTCTAATTCTGATCCACTAATAAACTGTTGTGTTTCAAAAATCTTATGATTTTAGAAGGGGTAAAGGTGGACAAATAATCAATTCTGTGGCTCAGAATTCCCCTTCCATAAAGTGGGAAGCAGACAACTTACCACTTATCTCAGTAAGATATTTTAAGAGCTAATGAATAAATATTAACTGCTCTCCTAATTTTGTTCTTCTGGCTTTTCAAAATCCATCCCCAATCACCTAGCCAGATATAATATTGACATGGGGTCAAAATTTAAACACACCCAGGGCCCCATCTGAAATGGGGATTTCTCTATGAGTAGGACTAGTTTGGGGGTAAGACCAGAACAACAGGTTAGGTCCCAGTCATGACAGCTTTGGATGCTGGGCACTGGGGAGCCATGATAGGCTTTTGAGTAAGATGAGCTGAGCTCTTTTTTAGAACCACTACTCTGCTGTGCTTAGTAGGATGCATTAGAATAGGGAGGGAACATGATGCCAAGGACACAGCAGTGGTCCAGGGGTAAGGAGAGAGCTGTTACATAAACAACTCATTAGGCCCTGGGTATAACTTAACCTAGCCAAGTGGTGTAAGGTATTAACTGCTTTTCAGTTGTGTGTCCATGTAACTGACACTTTCATGCTTGCTTCCAAATAGTGCATCAGATGGACATACGTTCTTACCTCAGTCGTTGCCATTACAGGCAATGTCTTTAAAAGACTTCACTTACCTGACTCATAATATCTGTCTTTTAAAAAATTAGTCTCATCTAACAGAGAAGTTTTCTCTTTTAGAGAAATGACTTTTTATCACAAAGCATGATACATATGTATTACAAAAATATTCAAGCAGTGCAATCAAGTATAAAGAAGGGAGAAGAGCCACCTCCCCAGCCACCCAGAATATACACTGTGAGCATCAGCTAAACCTCACTCCAAATATCACTCTGGGGATAGGTGGAGGCTAGTGAGTGAGTGGACAGACAGATGAGAGAAGATCTGAATGGCGTTCTCGTTTTCTGTTCCTTTCATTGAATGTTGAGGAGTTCAGATCCGTGATTTATTCAGCCTTCCCCACCCAGAAGCCAGTGGTTTTAACCATTTTCTTAATAATTTGATCATTACTTCTTAAGAGAAGCTGCAGTTTTCATAGCCTGATTCAGATTAGTAGTTTGCCCTTCAGACTACCCTTTCTAAGGGACCCTCTCTAAGGCCAGCTGACCAAGGAGATGAGACGTGAACTAGTGAAAACATTTGATGGGTCACGTGTTCAGGTTCTATCCAGTATCCTTCCTCTTCCTCTGTAAGTCTACATGCTCATTTGAAAATGTTGGTCCTGTTGCCCAAATATTTATGAGCTCTAAATAGAAGACAGCAAACCACCACAGAGGGAAGGCTGCAGAGGTTCTGCCTGGGGGTTTCATGTGATATAATGGCCCAGGGGCTCAGGTGGACCAATTTGCAGCCTCTCCTGCTCTCCCCAGAGCTTAGTGCTCACCCTGCCCTATTGATGGCAAACCTTGGAAGGGTGGGAGGGGAGTGCATATTGCTTTACCTTAAAATGAACAAAAAATCTGGACCAAGAAATTTCCCTGTGTGTAGTTCTTGATGCTCTTAGTAAGTTGCTTTTCTTCATTTTATACAGAGCTCCAAGTGTTCCCTGACAGATTTGTGGTCTGTGTCAGTCAGCTTGCATTCAGTCGTGATCTTTTGGCAAGTCCGAACGAAGAATTGGTGCGTATGAAAAAATTATTTAAGCAAATCTGCTTAAATGCTGTTACTGTAAAAAATAGGAAAAAAAAGAATCATTCAGCTGATGAGTACTCAATGCATGTTTTAAGGGAACAAAAAATGTCCCACCTATTTTGCATGGTGATATTGATTAATGTATGCATTAGTTTTCTTTTGTTCTGAAGACTCCTTGAATATTTAGTTTAATCGGCTGTATATTTTCCATATCAATTTTAAATGAGAAATCAATACATCACAAAAACCGTGGTGCTTGTGAGTGTTTAAATGAAATAAAGCAAAGTCTTTAAATGAAATGAAGCAAAATCCACATGTTTCCACTGGAAGCTTTCATTGGGGTCAGTGGCTTTTGAATTTTATTCCATGGTGAATCACTGACATTTTCATGAGAACCAGTACTTTTCCCCAGTGTATTATTTCATAGCTGATAGGGTTCATTCTCATTCATTCTCTCTCTCTCTCTCTCTCTCTCTCTCTCTCTCTCTCTCTCTCTCTCTCTCTGTGTGTGTGTGTGTGTGTGTGTGTGTGTGTCTCTGTCTCTGTCTCTTTTTTCTCAGAATCTGTTTCTGTTTCATTGGAGTTCTCTGTCCTCACAAACAGATAACGAAAATTTAACTTGGAATGTTGCAACTTACAGCTTTGTCTTCCAAGCTTGCTTTGACATTTGCACCTGGAAAGTGTGTGTTTGCTGCAGTCACAGTGCAGTCTACCTGAGCTTAATTCTACACAAACTTCTTTTTCATATTTTTGGACATATGTCTCAAATCTTTAATAAAAAAACAGAAAAAAAATCTAGTAGATATTAACCCAGCTATGAAGTATGACATGATTATTATGCTTCTAAAATAATTTATGGGACTATTAGATTACCCTTGATATTTATTATTTTTTAATCCATATGAAATCTGAAATTTGACCCACATCATCTAAAACCAGCTTCTTATCTCATCTTAAATAAATACATAGGAAGAGTGTTTCAGAGGCTAGAGGGGTGAATAGAGACCCAGGAAAAGTAAAGAGCAGAGAACTTACATTTAAATATGGATGGCTTTATTTGGAACAGAGGAACCCAAAAGTCAGTGTGACCTCTGCATTTTCTCTTCCTCATCCATCAGTCAAAGGATACATATTAAATGAAGTAAATGAAGCAAATTTGGTGAAAAGTATTAAAAGTGTATCCTTTGAAATAGTTCCAAGATGTTATCTTAGTAAATTAATAAATACTGAAGTAATAATGCCATTGGCATACAACTAAAATATAATATAATATAGCTTAACTGATTCTCAGAGCAAGGAAGAAATTGATCTTTGATTTAAGAAAACAACAATTAACTGTACCAGAATGTATTATTGCTTTCAGATGAAATAGAGGAGAAATCAGATCTTGTATCTTATATGTAATATTAATACTTAGTATCTTAAATTATTAAGGGAGAATTAAAACATCTCAATACAAATGAAATACTATCCCCCTTCAGGGCCCTGGTGTTTATACAGATGTAAATTTTCTATAGCTGCTGTCATATAAATCCCATAATCTAGAGGACTTCCTAAACATTGAGACCTTTCATTCTGAATAGTGGACCAGTCTGAGCCTTTTCAGCTTCCTTATCTTTAAAATGTTCTGCTCTCTATCAGTAACACAATTGAGTCATTTACATCATGATGCTCTTTCATTGTTCAAGTGATTCTCTTAGTCATGGTCCGACTCTATCTCTTCAATTGCTCTTTTCCCCCACCTCTGCCTGTCTCTTCACTACGTACTTTCCCACTCACGTGTAAAAGTCAGCTAAAACCCAGATCTGCTAAACAGCTTCATTGCTGGGCACAAGCTCTGTGCACACCTTCTGCCTGGCCCGCTCACCCCTGCACCTCCTCTCCTCTCAGACCTCCAGCCTACCACTTCCTCAGGCTTGTTGTTGCGAGAAGCAATAAAAGATACAGGTCAAGTAAAGGTCCCTCTCCCACAAATGGCCCATCAAGCCAACAACACCATCCTTCCACCAGAAGTGTCTTGGAGCTTAATCCTCATTGATATTTGACCTCTGCAGAGTCCCCCTGCCTCAGCTCTTTAAGGATCAATAAACAATCCTTTCCTTCCATAACTGTCTTCTGCCTGAGAGAAGGCATTCTTACTCCTTGCTCTACCTTTCAAATGCCCAAAGCCAGTGATGTCAGGCTCTGTGTGTATTCCTGAACTTTCTTCAAGCTTCCAATTCTTTTGTCAGTTTACACTGATGTTTGCCAAAGGGCAGGATCCATCTCATTTTCTCATGATAGCGATTCTCAAGAACATCCGACTGGGCAAGGCCAGGGAATTGGCTCCCTGAGTAGCTATATTGCATATATTTCTTTGGCAATAACCTGCAGCTGTGTTCCTATAACTGTTTCCTTAACTCACTCTTCTAAAGCCACAGAAGTGTCAGGGGAGTGAGCCATGGCCTGAGCAACTGCCTTGGGGCCTTACTCTTGCTGGAGCCTTGAGGAGCACAGATTTTTCTTCCTTTATTATTATTATTATTATTATTATTATTATTATTATCATTTTCTATTTTGGATCCTCAGTGTCTAAGTGACAATTTGTTAGGAAATCTGGGAGCATCTTTTCAAAACTGCTCTGCCAAGGGATTCTTTCAGCCTGTAAACAAGGAAGCCAGCTGCACTTAGCTCCCCAGTTCTTAAAAGTGGCTGCACAAAAGAACGGCTGTTCCAGATCAGGCAGTACAAAGGGAGTAATCCCCCTCCTTGATGAGGCAGAGAGAACACAGCCACGCCATCCCTCAGTGCTACAGTGCTAGGGATGTCTGTCCCCACTGTCACTGTGACCATTTCTCTTTCTACTCGTGGACTTTGGTGCAGGGAGATCCTCCATGTTGCAATAGCTCTGCACAGAGTGCCCATGTGCTAGGGATGTGGGAATCGTGATGTGTACTTTGGGAAGAAGGGACATTATTTTGAAATGAGTCATTGTATTTTTCTTACTAGAGTTTCTCATAAGAAATCTCAAAACCCTTGTAGCCTCAGTTTTTGACCTATTGCTAGATATAGTACCAGGGAGTCTTTTTGAGAGTTTTTTTACTTTCAATTGTCTTTTTTTGTTCTTACCTTTTTTTCTTAATATAAAATACATAAAATACATTTTTATTGCACTCACCATATTCCATTCCAACAATATTTTCTTATCTACAAGCCCAAGTCCCTATGTAGAAAATGTTTTCTTTCTCAGATGTAAAGCCCTGGAGCCGTTGGGAAATTTAAAATTATTTATTATTTCTATTATTTCTTTATTAAAGTTGTGTAAATAACCATAGAACTCTGTATATATCTGGGACATTTCAGGGTCAGCACAAAGCTACTATTTCACTGTGTGTTGGTTACAGCCATTCCTTCAGTCTCTGGAGACCAGTCTTCCCATCTGTTCTTACCATCACATTTGAACATAATTTGCTGAGTGCCGGCTCTGTGCTAGGAACTCTTGTAGGCACTGGAGAAATAAAGAAAAATAAGAGAGTAGTTTTGCCCTCAAGAAGCTTACAGTCTGGCAGATCTAGGCTGCTGAAGGTTATCCTGGTGACCTAAGAAGGTCATTCAGATAAGGCCACCATTTTTCCTAAAGATGTTTCCATTATGCATCTTTATCTTTATTGGTTCAGTTGAATCCTTTCTACAACTCAGAAGGAAAGTCCCCAAATCCTGGACTTGCTTTCCTAAGCTGTCCAAGTCTATGCTCCTTATGGAAATTGAAAAAGGACCTGCAATGCTAGCGCTGCCCAATAGTGGATCTGTACATTAAGATATTAGGGTTCTCTGCCTTATACTTCATTTGAGTTATAGTCAAGCCAAGAAAATAGATGTCAGGGTTCTGCAGACATAGCCCAGCCACACGAGGTTAGGTCCTCACTGTAGCATCATCTCAGTACTATAGAAGGATTGCTAGGACATTCTGACAAGAAACAATATTTAAGTACTAACTTGAACACTTCTCTTAAGTCAGACTACTGTTTAGTGTTAAAGAATTCTCCTTTTAGTTTATGAATACAAAATTAAAGTGAAAATGAGTCTAAAGCAATAAACTGAGTTATTTTTAGCTTGGCGGTTGTATTCCTCAGCTGTGCGTAATCCAGCCTCTGGGCCTCAGCCCTTTTCTCATTCAATGGGGAGGGTATCAAATTATCTCAAAATCTTTTTTCACGTGGGATTTCTATCAGAGGAAGCAGATGAAAATGTAACTAAATAAAAACTACAAAATGATTTTGCACAAAAGAGAACTTTACTTGTAGATTTTAAAGTTGTGATAAACTTTTGGGGTAGAATTATATTTTATTTTAGGAAAGATAAATAGAAATTATAAGGAAACATTTTAGGCCTTATGTTTTTAGAACAGAAGTAATAAGCTACTTAACAATTTGATCATGCGCTAGTGTTTGTACCTTGATGACAGAATTATTTAACTTTCATAAGGGAACTTTTGCACAAATATAAACCAGATCAAGAAAAGAATTTTCTATTTTTTTTGTATTAAAAAGTTAAATAAGTACTTGATGACTTTTCCAGGCTTTTTATTATATATAATAGACTTAAAAAATTCATTCCTCTTATTTCTTACTGTATTTTCTAAACAACACTAGTGGAGAATTACATGGAAGTCATTAGCAAGAGATTCATGTAACACTCGGGAAAGTTCCTTGAGTGGGGAGAGGCCATTTTCCCATTTCCCATTTTCTACAATGTTCTTAACATAGTCTTTACTTAACAACTCAAAATTGTACATTTTCATTGTACAAAATTTTTAATCCAAATATGTACAAAGAAAGTAAAAATTACAACTCCAGACCCAAAGATAACCTCTGCTAATGACCTGGTCTATCTTTCTCCATACATCTTATTTAATAAACTGAAGTCGGTGTGTATTTATTTTAACTAAAACCCTATATATTTGTGAGTTATGTGATTGTGGCCATTTTTCTATTGATGTTTTTGTATTTCACAAACTCCTTACTTTATAAAAACATATATAGTAATAAGAAAGTAAGGCCTAGTGAGTTAATCATTTACTTTTCACTTATATGTCCCTGCTATATGGTAGGATACATTGTTTATGTTTTGTATCCTCAGATTTGTTTTTCATCATGATTTTTGCTCTTGATAACTTTGGTATTATGTTTTTCATAACATAAAATTAGATAAATATTTACTTGCATTTTCTCTTAATATTTTTGTGGAATTTATTTTAGTTTGCAGCGTGAGGTCCTTTCTACTCTATACACTGTCCGTATCATGCTAATTATGATCTTTAGGCTTAAGGGACAGCCAAGCTCCATCTGCCTCTCCTCCACTGTTGGGGCACCCTTGACAATGAGGCATCTCTAGGGACCAGGCTCCTTTTGCCCCTTAGCAGCAGGACTTCATTGATGCCACTAAGATATTTGGGTTCTCTGCCGTATGCTTCATTTGAGTTTTGGTCAACCTGTGAAAACAGCCATCTGGGTTCTGCAGACCTATGTCAGCAATAAGGCGAAGTCCTCACTGTGGCATCATCTAAGTAGAAGGATTGCTGGGACCTCCTGCTGAGAGACAGTATTTAAGCACTGACCTGAATACTTCTTTAAGTCACACTACTGTTCAGTGTTAAAGAATTCTCATCGTGACTGCTGCTGAGGCTGACTGCCCTCTCTTCTTCCAGTCAGCGAAGGCCAAGGCTCAGGGTTCGAAAACAGTCAATAGAATGTTAAGGAATAGCATAGGGCCACACTCTCCTCAGGGGCTATGGGAATAGGCCTTTTCCTTGTATACAGACAAGGACTATAGCAGCCACCATCCCTACCTGCCCTTATATGGGCTAGTGGATGCGTGATCCTAATGAAAATGCTGGTGGGTGGGATGAAGCTGTTCTGTTAGTTTTTCTAGACTATGGCAGAAAAGATAAGAAAATATTTCTAAGGCGAGATTCTTTTTTAAAGATTGGTGGGCATGGTGGCTCACACTTGTAATCGCACTTTGGGAGGCTGAGGCAAGAGGATCACTTAAGACCAGGGATTCAAGACTAGCACGGACAACATAGCAAGATCCCCATCTCTAAAAATAAATACATAAATAAACAGTAAGTGTTCTCCTTTCCTAATAATGAAATTCTCTCAACTGTTTAGCCAACAGTATTTGTGAAAATGGTTTGTGCCACACCCCACCATCTCCCAAGGGAACCTGACCTTTGCTGAATTAAAATAGGATAGGATCAATATTAGAAAAGTTAAATAGGATAGTTAGAACAGGATGGATCTGGGCCCGCCATTCCTCTGTGCTTTTTTCTCATAATGTACCTTTCTGTGTGCAGAGACCTATAATCTCCCTTTGATGACCTCTTACATGACAGATTTAATTAGGAAAAACCTGCTAGGGAAGGGGAAAAAGTGGAAAAGGATTAGAATTAAAATGGAAAGATTACATTTGAACTCTGCCTCTTGCTTCACTCACTGGATGACCCTGGACAAGTCATTTGGCTTCTGAGAGCATCAGTCCCCTGACTTATTAAGCAGAGGTAAAAGTGATGCCCACAGTACAAGTCTTCCCAAGTTTTCCTAAGGAGGAGGTGAATGCATTTAATAGTAAATATTAAAATGTCTTGTAAATGCTAGAGTGCTTATGCAGTATGTTATTGTCTATATGATTTCCCTTCTTCCCCCAAGAAGAGCTGACTTAAATGCCATTAACATCACAGTAGTGGATATATCTTCCCCTCCCTGCCTGAAATTAGAAAAATACCTGATAATATTCATCTGCACATATTATTTTCCCAAGAAACTTATCTTTTGTTTGTCTCCATTCACCAGCTCAATTTCAATTTGCAGCTGTAAAAACTGAAGTACCAAAAATCTAAGTGATAAACCCCATGTAGCCAGCCAGTCAGTGGTGAGAAAAGAGACACACTAAGAGCATAAATATGTGACATCCAGTGGCAGCTTTGTTCACCAGCATCCAGAGGAGGAGGAAGAGTAGAGACAACTCAACTAAATACCTTTCATTCCCAGTGGCTGTCAGGAGACTCACATTGAGATTCAGTTTTGGAGGAAGGACCCAGTCACCTCTCCACAGTCCACAGGCATTAGGAGACATCAGACTTCTCAGGCCCGAGTTCCTAAAAGTGCATGTGCATCAAAACACCCACCTCGATAGCATGGAGTTCACTGTGTAAGTGGATTATTTTTGGAAAGTTCATGAGTAAACAGATGATTTAGAACTCAGTTCTCATTTTCCCAGGGAAACGATGTCATAATTAGGTATGAAGTTCCCAGACTAGTTCACAAAAACTGTTACTGTCGTGAGATCTGAGTCTTGGAAAGAGGGGGTCTTACTATCTATGTTTAAGGGAGACGGCCTCCTTCCACATCCCTGGGCCGAGGGCCAGCTCTGAGTCGAATTGTGAAATGAGGCACTCCTCTGTGGTATCTTCTCTTGGGCTTTTCTGCCTCTTTTCCCACCAGTGTCCAGGGCTGCTGTGGGCCCTCTTCTGGTCAGCCCTCCTCTCTGCGTGGCTGGACTGTATATTTCCCTGCCTCTCTCCTGTCCCATCATGGCCAGGCCTACATGCTCAGCAATGTGAGATGTAAGGAAAGAGATCTCACCCTGAATGAAGGGCTGGCTAACTTCCTGCAGGTTGCAGGTGTTGGCATTTTTCAATCATAGGCCTTTGTGGGGGAAGGTATTTTTTTTTTTTTTTTGTGCAAGGAGACCCCCAAAAGTGGCTCAACTCTGTCTGGACTAATTCCCAATAAGTTTCTCTCTGTTTTTCACAGGTGTTTCTCTTCTGCTTTTAAACTGGGATTACTAGCCTATGATTCATGAATTCTCTGAAATTAAAAAAAAAATGTTATATGTATTTTTATATTTTTTGGTCGAAGTTAAATAGCTTTCATCCAATTCTCAGAATGTTTGGTGAGCCCCGCAATGTAAAATGCTGATCCCAACCTATACATTCTCCAAAATGTCCAAGTTTTGTCTCACTTGTTTGGCATCAGAAACTCAACAGTGGGGGCCAAGTTTGGTCAGGATTTGTATTTTAGTTCTGGAGGGTAGATGAATGTAAACTGGAAAATCCCTATGAAATGTGTACTTCCTGCAAAATAACTTCCTTGATTTTTTTTTTTTTTTTGTCAATTTCATTCTTAGAATAACATTCTTTGTAGCCACTTACTGGTACTTCCCTAGATGCACACAAGAGCTTTGTGGTCATCCATTCAGAAGAAAAATTTTTTTAAGAATCATTTTAAGGAAAAAGCTAGAGTATTTACTACTAACCCAAGTGGCATCATCATCAGCAAGCCTGGCTCTGCTTCTCCAGAGAGCCCCACCCTCTCATGGGAAGGCAGAGACACAAAGTACTAGGAAAAGGGACTTGGGGTCAGAGTGAAAGTCTTGGCCCCTCACTGTGGGAACTGGGCAGATGACTTGGCCTCTTACAGCATCAGTTCCCTCATCTCTGAAAGAGGAAGGTTTTGTCTGCCTTGTGGGCATCACATGCGAACTCCTTCCCCAGGTGCCAGACCCTCTACCAAGTGCTTTGCCTGTGGTGTCTCAGAAGCAAATGTTCGTTATCATCTTTAGAGAAAAGCGACTTCAGTCCCAGTGGAATTCATGAGCTGCCACTTTCCTTTTCATTTCTCCTCTTTGATTTTGTTCTGTGGAGTCAAGAGGCTTCTCCCTCATCTTTAAGACACATGGCTTCTGCGTGGCCATGTTTTCTTGTTGTCTAAGATTGTGGTCATTGTATTCATGTTCTACTGGATGGCTCTTCTATAACTAACTGAGCCTTTTGAATCATGTCACATTTCAGAATGCTGATGCTCCTGAATCTCACAAGGTGTTACCCTGAAGTACAGGAGTAACTTTTCTTTTCACCTCATTATTATAATAAAGTCATAGAGAATTGAAAATAGTTCCAGTTTTATACTTTAATATTATTATGTGCACCCCAAATAAGCTGACAATATATTATACTTTCTCTCAGCTTTTATTGTTTGCAAAAGTCTTTAATTGTTTGCAGAGGGCTGGCACATACAATAACGTATTCAGTGCAACAAACCTGAGAAGAGATTGTATCGTCGTGAACTGTTTCATTTTCAAGGGACAGGAAGGCCAACTCAAAGCAGCTTAGTGAAAAAAGAAGGTTTTTTGGCTCATGTCCCTGAAAAGTCCAGGCTTCAGGTACAGCTTGGTACTTAAAGACACAGATTATTAAGTCTCAGTTTTTCACCATCTTTGGCTCCGGCTTCGCTGTGTTGGATTTTTCTCAGCTCGTGTGTGGTTGGTCCTGCAGTCCCAGGTCCATGTTTTTCAAGGGAGGAAAAGAACAGCCTCTTCCCAGGACTACCGTGGCCCATGCATCTTTTTGAGGCTAATGAATTCAGTTGTTTGATTGGTAGACTGAATCACAGGACTTTTCTGGAGTCAGGTATGGAAACAAGATCTCCAGAAATGCATGGACATGGGATGAAGGTGAGGATGTGATTCCCCTGGATAAAATCTCAGTATTGTTTCCAAGAGATGAATGAATATTCACTATAGAGATATTGTTATCATCCCTTTTTTTATAGATGAGGAAGCTGATTCTCAGAGAATATAAGTTGGCTGTCCAGATCTCACAGCTGCATGGGGACTGGAGCCAAGATCTTCTGACTCAGAGTCCTCTCTTCTTTGTGCAAGTTCATATCTGACCATGTATATGGCCACTGGGCAGGCTTCCTAGATGCTAATTCTGCCCTTAGACACTTCACCTTTGTGGGTTCTATTCTTCTTATCCGCCAAGGAGTGACCATTCTTGCACTGTTTAATACTCCTTGAGGCCCAGATGAGATGTTGGGAAAAGGTCTTTGAGAATCATGTGAGTCAGCACTTTGAGAGGCCGAGGTGAGAAATTTGCCTAAGCACATGGGTTCAAGACCAGCCCTGGCAACTTGGCAAGACCTCATCTCTACAATAGTAGCGTGCGCCTGTAGTTCCTGCTACTTGGAAGGCTGAGGCAGAAGGATTGCTGGAGCCCAGCAGGTTGACGCTGGGGTGGCCATGAGTAGGCCACTGCACTCCAGCCTGGGCAACAGAGTGAGACTCCAACTCAAAAAAAGAGAGAATCATGTGAGTTCACTAATGCAAGGCAGCCTTGCCTTCTTACAAACCCCATATGGTTTATTGTGAAGGCATCGGGTTTTCTTTTCCATCAATGTCAAGAAAATTTGTTCATCACTTTCTAGTTTCTAAAGTATGCTTCATACACCTTACTGCCTTTAAATTTTCAAACAGTCCTGAAAGGTAGATGAGAAACCAACCGTCATGGGGTTGAGAAACTGGCCCTGGGACAAGCCAACAATGAACACTAGACCTTGGACTTTACTGCCCTGGCCTCTGTGCTCTGCTTCATATGCCAGGAGCCTCAGCCTGTTTTGATCTACTCTGGGTGTGTCATTCTCACAGATGTGATCAAGAGGAATTCAGAAACAGTAACATTCTGAATGGCCCTAAGACTATTCTAACATTCTAAGATGAATTGTCTACTTTCAAAATCTTCTGGTTGGACTATTATTTTCATTTGGCAGTGAATAAAACAGAATCAGAAGAAACTTATAAACATACCATGAGAAAACGGATCTGACTCTCAGAAGATAAAGACTGAGCATACCACCTTGAAAATCATCTTAATAGCATTAAAGAGCTTTTTTCCTTTCTTTATTGCCTTCGTGTGATGTATTATAATCTTTAAAACAAGAGTTTGGTGGGATAGCTCCTGCCACACACTTATGTGGGGTGTGGCTATGAGGGGCATTGGGGCACTACACAGGGAGTGGGCTATGTGGTTGGGAAGAGCTGGGATTGGCTAGTTTAGTTGCACCCGCTGGGCTCTTTGAGTGCGGCAGCCTAATACCATGGCCCCAAGGATCTGCTCTTCTAAATTCTGACTTCAACTAATATTGATGTCCCAGGACCTCCAGCCAGGTGCTGAGAGCTGGTCGCAAAATTTTGCCTGTAGAGGCTGTGTTTGTGAGATGGCATCTGTAGTAGCATCGCCATCCCATGCTGTGAGTCAGGTTATAGCTGGCAGCACCCAGCTCTGGAGTGTGGTAATAATAATTTTTAGCTGGGAGCAGTGGCTGTCAGTCAGGCATGATGGCTCTCACCTATAATCCCATCACTTTGGAAAGCTGAGGCAGGAGAATTGCTTGAGCCCAGAAATTCGAGACCAGCCTGGGCAACATAGCAAGACTTCATCTCTACAAAAAATAAAAAAAATTAGCTGGGCTTGGTGGCACTCACCTGTAGTTCCCAAGATGCTCAGGAGGCTGAGGTGGAAGGATCACCTGAGCCTAGGAGGAAGAGGTTGCAATGAGCCATGATTATGCCACTGCTCTCCAGCCTGGGCAATAGAGTGAAACCCTGGCAATAATAATAATAATAATAATAATAATAATAATAGACTGCCTCACCAAACTGTATTGAGGGTGACATTGGTGAGTACTCCCATTTTTCTGCTTCCTGTATTGCAAAATTCTTCTAAAATGGTAGTCTCTAGACCTGTGCTGACCAGTGTTATAGCCACTGGCCACATTTGGCTACTGACCACTTGAACTGTGGCAAGTCAGAAGTTTTTATATACTCTAAGTGTAAACCATACAGCAGACTTCACAGGCTTAGTATAGTAAATATCTCAATACTTTATATTGATTACATGTTGTGATGATCTTTTATATATTGTGTTCAATAATAAATATTATTGAAATTTAATTTCACCTTTAAAAGTGTCCTTGTACTTTGTCATGGGTCTGTAGAGAATTTCAAGTTACTTATAGAGCTCACATGACATCTCTCCTGGAGAGTCCTGGTCTCCAGTGTGTCTCCATTCTCCCTTGACCCCATCTCAGGAAGGCTTGGATCTCAGCACTTCATCAAAAACAACTTATGTCAAGGTCACTTTCCTTCTGGTGGTCATTGTCCACTCATGACCGATTAGCAGCATTCCACACAGGTGTCACTTTCATTGGCATTTCATTCTTCTCTTTCATTCTCTCTTGCCTCCGAGAGCATCCATTGTCTTGATTTTCTCTTTCCCTTGTGGTCTCCTTTCCTGAATTCTCTTCATCTCAACTTCCTTTTCTCATCCAAACTCATTCCCTAATAGAGCTCATCCTGACCGATGCCTTTGAACACCATCTCCAAGGACTGCCCAGCTCTGTGTTACAACTGAGACCTCCCTCTTCCTGGAACCTATCTTACTTGCCTGCTCAACATTTCCATTTAGGTATCCAGGAGGATATCTACACACCTGTCTTAATTCATTCGTGTTGCTATAACAGCATACCTGAGACTGGCAATTTATAAAGAACAGAAATTTATTTCTCACCATTCTAGAGACTGGAAAGCCTAAGATCAAGGCACCGGTAGGTTAGTGGTCTGGTGAGGGCCTGATCTTTGCTTCCAAAGATCTTTGTCTTATTTCTGCATACTCCAGAGGGAAGGAACTGTGTCCTCACAAGGGAGAAGGGCAAGCAGGTCTAGCACCCTCCTTCAAGGCATTTTTTAAGGACACCCAATCCTAGTCATCAGGGCGGAGCCCTCATGGCCTAATCACCTCTTAAAGGTTCCACTTCTTAATACTAGATTTTGGAGGGGACACATTCAAGCCATAGCAATACCTAAAACTGGTTTCTTAGTTCTACTTCCCCAAGCCTGCTCCTAAACTTCCTGCATTGGTAAAGGGCATCTTCCTTCATCCAGTCACTTAAACCACAGACTTGGAGTCATCATGGACTTATCTCTTCCTCCTACCCCCATATCCAATCCATCAGCATACTCTATTGGGTCTTTCATCAAATTATATCTTCAATCTAACCACTTCTCCTCCTCCAAGACCCATCATCTCTGAGTGGAACATTACTGAGGTCTCATCACTAGTCTTCCATCTTTTAAAATGTCAGTTCACTTTTCTTCTAGGAACCTACCACGGGCATATCATCTTCCTCACAGTAACATATGCCATCTTCAGAAAAAGTCATATGAGATTTGACCAGAACACATAGACACCCCTCTTGCCTGCTTCCTGGCTCCTTCCCCTGGTTTCCTCTCCAGTTTCTCCACCTTTCCAGGCATGCTTTGCCCTCGGGGCGTTGTTGTTCACTCTCTTCCCATGAAACACTCTTCCCCATGTGCTCATGTGGCTTGTCCTTCGCTCAGGTCTCAGTGTAAAGCTCACCTTGTTACCTACCACAGCCACCCCTGACCTCCACATCTAAAACAGCCTGTAATCCCAGCAGGCTTGAACCAGAGCCACTGCACCCGGCTCACAGTGCTGTGGTTCTGTCTCCTCTGGTAGAGGCAAGAGGATTGCCTGAGCTCAGGAGTTTGAGACCAGCCTGAGCAACGTAGCCAGACCTCGTCTCTACAGTAAATCAAAAAATTAGCCAGGTGTAATGGCGCATGCCTGTAGTTCAGCTACCAAGAAGGCTGAGGCAGAAGGGTCACCTAGGCGCAGCAGGTCGAGGCTGCAGTGGCTGTGAGCAGCATGGACCCTTTAGATGTTTACTTCTCCTCAGAACATCATCACCACCTGACACCTTATATGTTTGTTTGTTTCTCGGCTTCCCCATTAAGACTGGGACTCTATGAAAGGTCCGTTTCCCCAAGGGCCTCAAGCAATGCCAGGAACAGAATTCAGTGTTGCTTGATTGGATTATTCTGCTGGATTCTGCTCATTTATCAATTCCATGTGCCTTTAGAGAAGTTCATTAACTCTGCTGTATATCAGAATCACTAGGAAGCTTGCCTAAAGTACACGTGCCCTGATCTCAACCCCTAGAGATTCGAATTCTGGGACAGAAGCTACAACATTTTTAAACAAGTTCACCATGTGATTTTGATGCTTGGGATAACCAGACCTTCTTTGCAGAATGCTGTTGCATTGTACCAGTTGACATTTGTTTATCTGTTGCTCTGCCTTGCTAAGTGTTGTTTCATGTATATCAGCAGTTTTTGAATCACCTGGAAACATAAATATAGATCTAGTCCCACCCCAGATCTTGTGAATCAGAACTTCCAGAAATGGGTCCTGGAAATCTATTTTTAAAAAGAAAGCTCCCTCCATGCCTCTGATGCAGCCAGTCTTCCCATGGCCTATGGGAGCCTGGGCTGTGTTTTCCAGACAGCACGAGGAGGTTGTAAACTCAAGGAGAGGTGTTTTCTATGCCCTTATAGGCCAGCTTCTTTCTCGATCCCCCATTAATTCAATAGTCTTCTGTTCAAAACTTTATATTCAGTAAGTTGCTGAGGAATGAACTCCTTGGTCTATCCACGCCTTTAACATGGTTTTGGGACTTAAACATCAGCCAGTATGTGTAACTACATTTTAAATCAGCCCATTCTCTGATTAGAAGCAGGAAGAATATCTTAGCTGCCCACCTCATCCTGGTGGGGACTCTCTTTGCAGTCCTTTCTTTCTAGGAATTTAAAATAGGTCTCCCAGGTCAGATCAGAGAGCATTGGGGTAGTATCACTTATCCTCATACCCCAAAACTCATCTGCTCAAACTTCCCCTTGGATCTGTGCTGGGAAGCATGTACTTTGGTTGTCTTCGGTCTTGGCGTGCATTTGCTGATCTTCAAAGTATCCTCAAAGCTATAGAAAAGGCCTGACTCCTTGGTCTGTGGCCCTCCTGGGCTACTCAAGTTGTTGAGGGAGAATGTATTCCTAGAGGACATTGCCTTGCCCTTCTTATGTTTGGTTTTGCCCTAGTACTATGTTGGTACTCTTTACAGGTAAAAAGTTTTTAATCTAAAACCCTCAACATTTAATCAGAAATTCAAACAAAATGGAAGGTAGGGTGGGGGTGGAGCAGATGACTGGGAATGGAGTATGCCAAAGAATAATGTTTGCAGAATTGTATTTCTTGGCCTAGAATAAGAGCTAGCTTTCAGGACATGAAGAGTCATTCATAACCTAAGAGATCTTCTTGGTTAATCTGTTTTGTAAATACCTGAGTCCTCATGGGGTGCTCACTCTGGACTTTGGATGGCCAGCACTTTGGTAGCCTCTTTGAATATGTTGAGTTTATTTATATTCCTTATAGAATATGATGGGATTATTATCCATGGCAGAATCTGAAAAGTAGTGGTGTCATCCATGTAAACAGGTACTTGCAACCTTCTCAGCATACATTATACATCTGCACCTTAGAGTTTTGCCTCTGGATAAGCCTTAGATTACATTTTGATGCCAGATGTGAGAAACCATTAGTAATCAGAATGACTCCCTTTGGGAACTCCTGTTCCCAGGTGATAGCTGTTTCCTCAGGAATATTTGGGGGGTGGGGGGTTCACCGGAGGCTGTGATTTAGAGACAAAGGGAAGTGAACTGACCCTAGAAATGTAAGAATAAGAGAGTTCTAATGAGATCTGACAGTTCAAGGGCTGAAGAAGGAGACTAAGTTTTTTCTTCCCTGCCCACCCAGTCTTCATACAAATGTAAATATGCCTCCTTCAACAAATTGCCAAATGTGGTTTTAATTTGTAAGCAGGAGACCCCGCCTTCCTTTCTCTTTCCTCTTTTTCCTTTTTTTTTTTTTTCAATTTAAAAACTAAGTCACAGATTTTACACTTTCTTAACAGAACATTTCCTCCGGTCATCCTGTCACCTTTTCTGTTGTCCCTTTTATTCCAAGGACATTTCCCCCATTGTTGTCAGAGGAATTTGGGATGAGAGCCGCTTGCTCTGTGTCTTAAAGAAGTTTTTGAAGTTCTCATAGGAAATACATAGTGCTCTTTAAACAGAATTTTCAAAATAAATAAATAAAGGCAGTGGTTGAATATATGAGATTTGAAGAGTGTCACTGTCGCGGCATTGTACTTTATGTGGTGTACGCGGTGTTCATTGTTGTTATTTATGACCCCGTCTGCCTTCTATTGTGGACTTCTTCCAGCCTTGGGGAATTTACATCATTCCTAATAGCAAAAGGCTTTCTGGTTCCCACAGAGTTGTTCAAAGCCTGACTCATGCTCCTTATGTTAATTGTTCAGCTCTGAAAATACAGCACTTACAGGGTGTGGTTGTAAGGGGAAAATCTACTGTACTTATAGGGCATGTTTAGAAGTGTTTCACACATAAATCTCGACTGCTCTCAATCTCTCTATCTCTCTTTCTCTCATTTAACTTTTAAACTGCCTCTCTTTTTGGTCAAGTAGTAAGTCTTAGGGAGAAAAAAAGAAGCATCAAAATGTAGTGTAATTGAATAAAGCCTATAATCATTCTGTTCACTAACCTAAAACTGGCATGGGTTATAACTAGATATGCCTTGACTGACACTGCCCTGGGTCTCTCACAGGGTTGGAGAGAGTGAGAGGCCCAGAGTCAGTGTGCAGTGAGTGATCAGGTAAAGTGCATCACCTCCGCCTGCAGCACAGCCAGGAGGTGTGATCTTGGTGATTGCTTCCGGGTGCTCCAGGACTCTCACGATCAGTTCCCACTTAAGTCTAAAGCAGGGACCTACTGATAACTTGCCACAACTGTTCCTTGTGGTAGCAACATTTTTGTGGAATTTGATGGGGAAGAATACTTAGCGTCCCAGGGAATAAGAGAAGTTAACACCTTGTCTTGATTATGGTCACCAAAAGAAAAAGATTCCAAAGTCTGAAATGGGTCAGTGTTAGCAAGGTTTGTTGGCTTTTACATTTTATAATTACTTCCTTATGACGCTTCCATGGGAACATAAAAGGATAGATAGACAGCTAATCAAGGAATTACACAAAACCACGGTAGTGGTTAGTATAAGAAAAAAACTTCCGGTTTTTTTTTTTAATAGCCAAGAATTGCAAACTCTAGTTTTCAGAATACCAGAATTAAAAGATTTAACTGTTGATATAATCTTGAGTGTTGCAAAGTATTCTCTATTTTTGTAAATAGAGGAGAAATGTATTTTGTAAATAGAGAAAATGTGGGGAATTCTTAGGATAATCAGGGTGTAGACCACTGTGCCACCAGGTCTTGCAAGATGAATAATGGTCTTAGCTATGCTGTTACCCAGCACAGTGATCATCGTGGGTTTTTGTCATAGCTTGGGTCACTAAGATATCAGATATTGCCCAAGAGCTCCCAGATGGTTTGAAATCAACATTCTTTACGTTATAGTCTGGTGTGTGTGTGTGTGTGTGTGTGTGTGTGTGTGTGTGTGTTGCACATTAATGTATGAAATGTGTGGACTGGGAGTCCAAAAGAAGTTACAATTAATCATAAAGTTCTAGGTAAAAAAGTTAAAATAGCTTAACACTAAGCAGTTTCATTCAGTCTTTACAAAAATAAATGTGTTCATTGGGGCATTCAGAGTGTAACTGTTTTCTCTCATGTTCAGCTAATAGATTTCTGCTTGAACCTTTGTTATCTTTTGGAGTAGACAGAAAGAGCTCTCCATGGAGTGTCTGATTACTTTGCTGAGTGTGCAGAGAGTCCACATCCTCCCAGTGCAAAGCTCCAGAGAAAGGCTCTGAAAGAAATGTAGGTGCAGTGTGTTTCTTTTTTCTCATTTGTGATGCCTCTATGTATGGACAGAAAACATGATGTCTAGAATTAAACAAGAGCACCTGGAACCTAATCATGAAATCCCCTCTGGCACATGTCCCTACCCTAAGTCACATAGTTGCTCTTCCCTCCCTCCTGACTCTCTAACTGGCTTTCTGGACACTGAGGAGAGAGTCCTTGCTTCACACATGTGTTGCAAGAAATAATTAATAACAAGTTCTTTGAAGATGAAAAGCACCTGTTGGTGGCTCAGACAACTTTCAGAGCAACTACAGATGGATCTAAAAAATACATTCCTTTCTAAGATGCTTGTTCTAACTTTAATATAATTATGATAATTCTCGTGCTGCTGGTAGCAGCAGTAAGAATATGAGTATTATATACTCATATATGTATTTGTTTCCACACTAAACCTTAGCCAGAATAATTATTTTGACTTCAATAGTTTGAGTTTGATGGTTGAGGAAGTTTGTTGCCACTCACAAACCTGCATGTATGTGCTGAGGTTAGGATCTTTAGTCTCTAATTCTCTGTGCAGCTTCTATTCTGCCTCTCAAAGTTAATTTTACAATTAGAAGTTTATATGATCTTGTGTGCTTGCTGTAGAAAAGGGGTTGATAGGCTGGATATGGTGGCTCACACTTATAATCCTAGCACTTTGGGAGGCCGAGGTGAGAGGATTGCCTGAGCTCACAGGTTCTAGCCCAGCCTGGGAAACTTGGCGAGACCTCATTTTTACAGTAAATCAAAAAATTAGCCAGGCATGGTGGCATGTGCCTGTAGTTCCAGGTATTTGGAAGACTGGGGCAGAAGGATCACCTGAGCTCAGCAGGTCAATCCTTGAGCAGCTGCCTTGAGCAGCGTGCCACTGTACTCCAGCCTGGGCTATAGAGTGAGACTCTGACTCAAAAGAAAAGAAAAGAAAAGGGGATGATAGATACATTGAAGCTCTCTTGTCTTCCATGATTATATATATTTTTTTCTTTTCATGGTGGTTTTCTGAAATTTCTTCCAGGACATTTTAAATTATATTAGCTGAGTCCTACTCTTGTGTGATTGATGACCAAGCCTAACGCCAGCTAAGTGGTGATTATATTTGAGTAATACCTTGAAATGGCTTGAGAGAAATTCCAGCAGATTATTCATTACTCATAAATAGAAATTGTGTATAGGTGCACATTCTTGTATACATATATACAACTTGAGCTTTGAACGTATTTGAGCATCTACCACTGGAAAAACTCAGCGGATCAAACATTGATCCTTAGCATCTGAAATGAGTATTTATTTGCCTTAGTTAAAATGTGAACTCCATTGACAACCCAGTGATTGATAAGCAAAATGTATCCTAGTATAATGGAAAATGAGAATGTTGTTGCTTGATCCAGTCTGCATTTAAATACATACGTGAAGACTTTTCCAGATATGCTGGGGAGGCTAGGTGAGGATGGGCAGCACGTGCCTACTTGTTCAGGTGTAGGAACTGTGGTAGGGGGAATTTGGAGAACACTGTGCCATGACAGCTTCACAAAGCATATAATCTCTTTTTTTGTTTGTTTCAGTGTGGAAAGAACTAAAACAAAAAGCAGCGTCGTGAGCAAATCACAGGCCAGCAGGGACACTGTGGGAACATCTAGCGACTCAGTGAATGCAGAGACAGCAAGGAGGAGGAATCAGGATCGGGCTTCCTTCAGTACCCCCTCAGAGTCCTCAGGACCAGCAAAGGATTACATAAAGGCAGCTGAGAGCCACTGGGGGCTTCCTGTTCAAAAGCTGGAAAATGTTAATCAGACCCAGCCAGAAGACACTAGCAGCCAGCAAAAACCTCATCCTGGGGAGCGGTTAAAGACAGGGCTTCGAAGCGGGAGCCCTGTCTGTAGCTGTGAGTCAGCATCACCAGGTCCAAAACAAAGTCCACAGGCAGCCAAAACACAACAGAAACGCAGGCACTGTGGCTCTGCGGAAGACTTCGACCACCACAAGAGAGTTTCTCTTGGAAGTGATCGATTAGTCCCGAGAGAAATAATAGTGGAAAAAAGCAAAGCTGTCAGGGGTTTGCCAACTTCAGAGTTGTCAGATCCGGGGTTACTTTTGAAAGAAGATTTGGCAAAAACCACGTCTAAGGAAGAGTTGCATGTTTTGGAAAGTCTCTCCTCCAGACATCTTATGAAAAATAACCCAGGGCAGGCACAGCAAACCGGCTCAGCCACAAACACTGAAAGATTATGTACAACTCAGGGCAGCCCAACCAAGAAAAGAAAGAAATATGAAAGGCCACTAACGCTGAAAAGGATTGTGAAGTCATAGTTGAGGACATAGCGGCCAAACCTGTGACAAGAGAGCTGCATGTGTAGATACCAAGATTTTAAAGGAATTAATTAGAATGATTATGTAAAATTGAAAGTGTAGATATCTGTGTTAGGGTTTGTTTTCAAAGCAGTTACCTCCAGGAGGCTATACGCTTGTTCTAACAACATTGCTACTTTCTAGTCATACTTTATAACTGTCTTCAGAAAGTTATTTTAATGATAAAGACCCATCCACCTTGTCAGGGGTGAGACTGTGTGTACAAGGATAGCATGAAGAAACCAATCACATGCCCCTCCATGGCTCAATCCTGTGCAGACCACCAGATGAGCCCCACAAAGATAGTGCCATGGTGCTGCAGTTCAGTGCCACGGGTACAATCCATCCTCCTGCTCCTCAGCTCTAGTAGGAGGGCAGTGAAGGAACACGCTAGTGGTTCTCTGTGTGTGGTCCTGGGACTGGTGTCGTCTAGAAACGTGTTAGAAATGTGGGTGTTGGGCCCCACCCCAGATCTGCTGAATGACAAACTCTGGATGCTCAACTTTGAGAACTACTGGACTCGTGGAAGACTCCTTAGTGTTTATTCCCTCCAGCCTGGCTACTGTGGCCTCCAGCTCATCAGCTGGCGCCCGGTGTGGACATGTACACCTTCGTACTCCCTTGAACTTGTAAAATACCTGGGTTTGGTATATGAGTCACTCTGTTCCCAGGTTCTACAGCATGGCAGCCACAGCACCTGGGAAGGTGTTACTTACCCCTACAATTGCCGAAAGTTTACAGATAATTCAGTGCCGCATGAGGGAAGACACAGGAGAGGCTTGCTCTTGCCTGTAGCTCAGGCTGTCCCAGTCATTGCCCTTGCTTCCACCCCCAAGATTTTGGTTTAAGTTTGGGACAAACCAGAACCCAAGGGAAATTCAGTGGCCAGAGTTTCCAGTTTCCTTCCAAACTATTGCATTAGTGGAAGTTCAAAACAGGAGTCTTTTCTTTGCAGTGCTGCCCGCTGACTCTGGTGAGCTTGCTGAAATATCACATAGTGAATCATAGCCATGACTTATTATGGATGGACACCTACTAAAATTTTTCTTAGCTCAATTTCATCCTAAAATAGGAAAGAAACTGTACTCAAAGGCCACTCATCCAGTACATCTTTTTTTCTGTTCAACATGAGGTGATCCTCTGAAGTAGTACCTCTCCTAAGAAGGAAAATCAAGTATATTCCCTAAAATGTTGAAGTTAGCAGAAAAATAACCCAGAAAACGCCCAACAAAATAAAAAGTATGGAAGCAAGCATAAGTGTAGGTTCATGCCTGGGATGGATTAGTGGTTTCTCCTACCTCATTCTGTCTGTCCCCATGTCTCCTTTCCCCACTTGTGTTATAGGGTAAGACTTTAGGAAGCAACCGTATTTCATGGCACCATTTTGGGTCATGAAGTTCAGTCTTGGTCATCAAGCTTGGCTGTGGATGTGGATGATTTTAACTCTGATGTTCCAAACCCTACCTGGAAACGCATCCCCTTCCCATGGTCCCAGCACTGCCCACTGTGTCCTTCATGTTCCTGCCTAGCTTTTATCCTGCTCCCAGCTGATTCCAATCAAGGGATTCTCTAGAAGAAGGAGCCCAAAAGAATACTGACCTCAGTGGAGCTGTAGATTGCACAGAATGGAAACCTCCTGACAACTTGGTAGAACATCAATTTTCCATGGCCCACTCTTAGTGTGACCAGTATTCTAGGTGTGCTCTTTACTGAAGACAGGACCACAGTGTGATTGAATCTTCTGAAACAGAAACAATTATTAGAACAGTTTATAAAAAGAAGGGGCACTAGTAATAACCCAGGAGATAGGCCAAGAAACAGCTCTTGGGAAAAGTCTAGAATAAAAATGACAGCCCTCCTAGAACAATAGCCACTGCCTCCTCCAAAACTAGGAGGAGATATTTGAACTGGAGCTACCAGAAAAAGTTTCTATTGAGAAGTTTTTATTTCATTAGTTAACCCGGACTTGGTGGTTAAATCCAATACTTGTAATGATTATCTTCCAAGAAGAATCCTGGCTTTAGAGTTTGTTATATTTGGGGAAATAACAGTTACTATGATCTAAGGCATAAAATAGCACCTTTGGTTGTAGATAGACGTCTTTCTCACAGCCTTCATGTACAAGGGATTTTAACAGGATAAGTGGAGGGAACAGTTCTCAGCTCCCACACTGTGGCATGTGTCTGAGGAATTTTTCCTTTTAGCATTTTCCTTGCACATATCTGAAATACCCCTGGATCAATGTTACTTGAGTGATTGCGTGATCCTTGGAATATTTGAAAGTACAACGGGGAAAATGGATGCCAGTTTTTTTTGTTGCTTATTAGGTGAGATATGAAGGGTTCTCTACTGTTGGGAGTGGTATGTGTTTTGATATTCTTAATGATCATCATAATTTGGCATGTGAAAGTCTGAGACACTGTCAGTACTAACTCTCAGTCAAAAAGAACAAGTTCTTCAACCACTTACTTAATACTCCAAATTATATTTATATTCAAGTCCCTATGACTCTGATGCTTGGAGAGGTTGAATCCAATTTGATTAATGTCAATAACTTTGAACTCCCTAAATTTCTCCGTATCATGGATTCTGAGCCACTTCCATGTGCTTTCAAATGACATTTTAATAGATTGGTGTTGAGGGTTTTTTAATGTGCATAAACAAGAAATGCCTGGGAACAATTGGTGTGATTTTTCTTACTCATTATCGTATCTTTGCCACTGGAGGTTAACTGTCATCTAGTTATGTATATGAATTGTTAAATGCAAAGGAGCAGCCATTTGCAAACAAGGGTATAAGTGCTGCAGTTCTTTTGTTCATTTATTTTAATCCTAAAGAAGTATGGAAGTGTATCTCATTTTATAAAAAGCAAGAATCATAAACACCTTCTGTATTTTGATTTATGGAGAATATATCTTAAGACACATCTTGGGTGCAACAATGGGATCACAGTGTAATTGTTTGCTTTTGGTGTTGAGCTTGGCTTTTAGCATGGATTGTTATGCATATCAGCGGCCTTTGATTTCAGAAAAAGCTTGGTAAGGGCAGAGCATAAGGGAAGGAAATCTCTGAGCTCAAGAGACTGGCTTGGGATCACAGTGTCAGTGTCACCATTCCCAGCTTCCTTAAATTCCTTGACAGGCCCTACTGTAATATTTCATAGAATTGTAGTGAGTGGCTGTCCTCTGAGGTAACAAGTGGCTTTCCTAAGAACCCAAAACTATATTCAGCATGCTGTGACTTGAATATGGAAGTCATTTTAATTTTTACTTTTTTTTCTCTTATGAGGAAATTTCCATGCTTGGTTTGTCAAGACAAGAGAGTTCATTCCTCGTTATTGAAACACTAATGAATTGAAACACGTTGAAGCAAGTAAGAATTCAAAATTAAGCTAGTTTCTCTTAAACAGTCTAAAGCCTTCCTTAGTACCAAATAAATTAAGCATTGTAAAATGAAGTTAATTCTGGTAATTACTCAGCCAGAACTCTAACCATATATATCATTGGTATTGCAATTTAAGAGTATAATTAAATACTCAGAAATATGCAGAACTCCCTCTAATTTAGTTTCTATATTCATTTAACAAGATAGGGAACAAATATGTGTCAATGTGCACATTAAAAGAGGGAACTTGAATGGATTTATCCTTAATTATCTACAGCTATCCAGTACTGGGCTTGCACTTAATCATATTCAAAGAAGTTTTATTTTGCAGTATAATATTACCATATGCCATATTACCTTAAAACTGTCATCACAGTTTCTTATAAAAGTTTTGATTCCTTACTTAAGCAAACATCAATAAAACCATACATTTGACCCTAAAGCATCTGATCAGAAGACTAAAGGTATGAATTTCCCCAGAATAACTTACTTTAATCAAGTTAGAAAGCCAAACACTGCACTAAGTCACCAGGAGAGTTCTTTTTTCCCATTGACCTATCTTCTCATTTGTTTTGTTTTGTACCTACTTAAATAGTTTAAATGGCTGCCATGCCTAGGGGAATAAACTTAAGTCGTGGAGATGTACCTGTTTTATAAATAAAGAGCAAAATTGCTTTAAAAAAATTAATTCATGTATCACTTTTGTTCTTCAAAAACAAGTGAATTAACCCCAAGGAATACATAGCCAAAACACCCATTTTTGAACATGCTATTTTTTTTTTTCTTTTTATTTTTTTATTTTTTTTATTTTATTTTATTTTATTATGTTATTGTGGGGTACAGTTAGGGGTTAGGCATACAAAAATATTTCGTTCAGGTACCCTTGTTGATAAGAGGTGTCTCCCCATCCCCAGATAGATACCCACCACCATTAATCCC
>CAUYQG010198865.1:0-14363 GCA_963574415.1 Tarsius wallacei | reverse complement strand
GCCGGGCTCGGTGGCTCAGCCTGTAATCCCGCGCCTTGGGAGGCTGAGGTGAGTGGATTGCCCGAGCCCGCGGGTTCGAGACCCGCCTGGGCAGGCGAAATCTCATCTATACAATAAATCAAAAAAAAAAAAAAAAAAACTTAGCCGGGCGTGGTAGCGCACGCCTGTAGTTCCGGCTACTCGGAAGGCTGAGGCGGAAGGATTGCCCGAGCCCAGCAGGTCAAGGCTGCAGTGGCCGGGAACAGCCACTGCACTCCAGTCTGGGCGATCAAGTGGGACTCCAACTCAAAAAAAAAAAAAAAAGAATCAGTGCTTCCAAGAATGCCACTCTCTGTCATCAAGAAATAAGGTGATAAAAAGGCTGGACACGGTGTCTCAAGCCTGTAATCCCAGCATTTTGGGAGGCCAAGCCAGGAGGATCACTTGAGGCCAGGAGTTCGAGACCAGCCTGGGCAACATAGTGAGACCCTGTCTCTATTGTTTTAAACTTTAAATTTAAAATAATAAATGAAAATAAATAAGGTGAAAAAGAGAAATGAAAACATGTTCATAACACTTGTTCATTTGAACAAGAATGTTTACAGCAACCTTATTCATAATAGTCCCAAACTGGAAACACCTAAATACACATCAATTAGAGAATGGATAAATAAACTGTAATACATCCATACAATGGAATGTTACTCAGCGATAAAAAAGAATAGACTACTGACACACATAGATGGAGCTCAAAAACATTAGTAAGCTAAAGAGTACAGACACAAAGTAGTCTTATAAGTTATAAGTTTCCACTTATGTAAAATATAAGAGCAGACAAGTCTATTGCGACAGAATTCAGAAAGTTGCTGGGGGAGTGTGGTGGCAGGTGTAGGGTTATCAACGATAAAGGGGCACAAGGGAACTTTCTGGGGTGATGGTTCAGTATCTTGCTGTGGGTGTTGGTTACTTAAGTGGATATTGTTGAAATTCACCAAACAGATCACCTAAGATCTGTGCATTTTATTGCATGTTAAGGATAAATCAATAAAAAAATTTTTGGAGCAAAAAGATGAGAGAGCTAGTAGGAGTAACTATCATGACATCTTTTAGGTTCCAATAACAACTGTCCTCAGGCTGTCTTTTCATCAAGTTACCTCTATGCCCAAGAACCCAAAATGACTTCTTTATCATCTGTCTTGTCATATCAACATCCTCATTCTGATCTCTTCCACACAAAACCTCCTCCATTAACTTTTCCCTCCCAGCCTACCAAGGTGATCTGCTTACTGTTCCATGCGGATAATTTGCTCTTTCCCACCTGAGTCTCCTTGTGTCCTTACCCTGCCTTGGTCCCACTCAAGTACTCTCCGTCCTTCAAATGCCATTTTAAATAAGACTCCTTCGGAGAAGAACTCTTAATTAATCCTAGCCAGTCTGAGGACCTAAATTCCTTCGCTTTTATGTTTTCTCACTGAATTAATATGATGCTTTAAGTCACAACCTGTGTATACCCACAACGGAAGCAATTTTAATAAAATGGGCAGTGTGTCTAGGGCTTCCTTCCTATTTCCCTGCAGAACCCAGTTCAGAACCTGCACTTCTGGGCCAGTCAGTATAATGCAGGTTGTGAGGATAATACGGTATCGAGGAAAGGGCAAATAGATGTTTAAGGACCAATGGGAATGGTACTGAAAGCTCGGGCTCTGCAGGGGCCTGGGTGGGCTGTTTTCTTTTCCTTTTTACGCAGGTGCTTCGAACTTGCCCCACCGAGATAGCAAGTGGCTGAGAACAAGGCTGTATTATTTTTCTGCCCAGCCTTCCCTCCTAAACCAGCACTGCTCTCCGACGAGCAGAGCCTGTTCCTTTCGCCGTTATCTAGACTACTGGTAGGACTCGATCCTAAAGAGGAAGAGAGCCGGGAGGCACTCAAGCCTTTCCTCAACACGTATGCAGGAAGGCAAATTACAAACACCGACACTCACAACCACATCTACACGTGCACGCCCTGCCCCACAGACGCAAAGGCGCATGCCCGTGGGCCCGCACGCACCTACTTAGTTTTCCCTGCTCTAGACGCCCCCATTCCACCCCAGCTCGGCCCGGCCTGACGTCCCCTACCCGGGCACTGATGAGGTTTGCCAGGCCCGGCCCGGCCTGGAGAAAGTGTTTCTCTATAGGAGGAGGGGAGGTCCTTCCCACCGGAGCGGAAGCGGCGCGCGCCAGCCGGGCAGACTTAGCTCGCGTCCTGGGAACATCTGGAGGGGGCTGGGAGGGGCGCGCATCCAGAGCCGGCGTGGATTGGCTGCGCGGGAGGAGGGAGGCGGGGTCTAGGCGAGGGGCGGGGCTCACTGGCCCCTTTAAAGCCTTGACATCAAGAGGCGGCTCCGGCACCCCCCTTTCTCTGCCCCCCGCCCCCAAGCTGCGGCCATGGACCCGGCGGATCCGGCCTGCCCTGGTCCAGCTCAATACCTGATTTCGGTGAGTTCTGGGCCTACTTGGGATTTAAAGGGCGGCGAGTGTGTGTGGGGGGTGGCGATCTGTAGCTCTGGGCTGGGGGGGTGTGGGGTGTGGAGGGCAAGGAGGCTCTCGTGGTAGCATTGGGTCGGAGGGGGAGTCACGGCTTCCTGCTTGGACCTCGCTGCCTGCCCCTCCCTCCCGCCGCACTCTCCCCTGGGGGTCCGGCTGCGACTCAGTCCACCCCCACCCCACCCCCTCCCGCCCCCCGCGCCATCCTCGCGCACACTCCATGGCCCCGGAAGGGAAACTTTAGGGAGTGGGGGATGTTCCGGGGGCCGGTCTCCCTCCCTCTTTGAAAGCACTGACCTTGCCCCAGCTGCACAACCCACCCCACCCGCAACCCACCGTCCGGGTGCCGTTTAGCGGTGCTAGGCTGTTGCGGGGCGGGGGGGCTCTCTTCCCAAAGCGCAGGCGCGGAGACTAGCCTGGGGCTCTTTTTCGCACTCCTTCAGTCCCTGTGGCCTGGGGCGGTAGGGCGTGGGGGAGGCGGGGAGAGACCGAAAGACTGGGTCTCGAAGAACTACCCTTCCGAGGCTAAGAGGAGCTGAAGGGAGGGGGGAGGTAGGAGGGAGCAGGGAGCCTGGCAGGCTGCACGCTAAAGAGAAACTGAAGGAGGGAGAAGGGTTGGGCAGGGAGTAGGGACAGGGCAGCGCCTGCAGAAAAGGCTCTCTGGGTCCTAGCTGCGGTGCCAGAAGAATGCAGAGAATGTATCTGTGCCCGACACTCCCCTGGCTTAGCCCGACTAAGAAAGCGCTGTCCGGACCCCAGCTCCCCTCTCATCCTAGGCCCAAGGCCCCGCGGTCTCTCCAATCCTGGCACTGCCCCAAGAGCACCGAGGGCCCTCACCTCTTCCCATAAGGAAGTCCCTCTTCTCTGGGACTCAATTTCCCCAGGGCTGGATCAACCGAGCCCACCCATTCTGTCCTGCTGCTGTTCTTAAAGGCCTGCCTTCCTGAGGAGCTAGGGGTCTCCAGCAGCGGGGTTCCCTGGCTGTAGAGGCAATCCCTCCTCACCACTTCTCCCTCAACCCCATGAGTCCTCCTGCCCAGGCACAATTGTCAGCCGAGGGAGGGGTTGGCGGCAGAGACCCGGGCGGGGTGATCCTGGGGGACAGTAGAGATGGGGGTCAATGTTTAGCCACTTTGTAGTCAGTACTTTGGGGAGGAAATGAACCTAGCCCAGTTGCCTTGTTGCAGACTGTGTCCTGCAGACATTTTGCCTGCTGGCTCTCAGAGACCCCTTGTCTGGCAGGAAGAAAGACATACTAAATTCACTTCTCAAATTGGTCCCCTCATCTTCCCAAGAACAACCTAGTTAGTGGGTTAGTGGGTTTCTTACCCTAGAGAAACCATGTGTATTCCTGTCTGGGGAGATAGTTCCACATAGTTCGTTTGTTTTCAAAGTCTGTGATCTGCATGAGGTGGCTTCAGCCCTCCAGTACCTTCCTTCAGTTCTGGCCTTCAGGGAGAGGGTGAGAATCTGGAGAGGCAGATGTCCCGGGCTGCAGGAAGGAGGCTCTTCATAGGCAGGCGAAGACCTATATTATGGGATCAAGCTGTTACCAGTATGGACTAAGAATCAGAAGCTCTGGTCTCTGTTCTTCCTAGTTTGCTGTGTGACCTTAGCCAAGACAGTTTGCTTCTCTGGGACTCCGTTTCCTTATCTTTAAAATTCAGCAGTCAGACTAGAAAACTCTTGGCATTCCCTTCCACTTTTGACATAGAATGGGCCCACTGAGGGGTGAATTTAAAGGGGAAAAAGGTCTTCTGGCAGGGTGGTGACACTTAGAGAGCCAAGGAGCTTAGTGCTGTGGTTCTAAATTGCGGTTACTTAGAATTAGAACTTTGAGTAGAGAGAACAGATTCCCTTATTCTGTGCCTGAAATAGTCATTGCCCTTCATACCTCTGGTGCCTTGGGATATGAACTCCTGCTAGCTTGAATTTGGCCCACCCATCAAGGCCTCTGGTGAGACATCCTGGTCCTTTGAGGAGGGGTTAAGAGAGGTGGAGGCAGCCAAGGGCCAGCAGGGTAAGCAGATTCCCAGGAGACAGTATGCATCTCAGCTGTTGGGACTTGTTTTAGGATCTGAGCCAGGGAGCACAGCATACTCACCCGCCCTCTTATGGGAAGAGGGTAAGGAGGGCCCCACTACTGGTGCCCATCCCACCCCCTGTCCCTACCCACCTCATCTCTGCACTCACAACCCCAGCTCCCAGGCAAGGGGCTAAGGAATCTTCCCTGCTGCCCTCACCCCACCCAGCCAGCCTCCCAGGCCCTGCCATGCCAGTCCAGCAGCAGCAGCAAGAAGAAGCTGCCCCCAGCCCCCTTCCCTCCTGCAGGTAGGGCTTTCTCAGGAGTTGAGCTCTCCAGGTCGGGACTTGCTCTCCAGCCCAAGAGCCAAAGACCTTCATGTTCTTGTTTGTTTTCATCCTTTCGTCTCCCAGGTGAAGGGGAATGTTGAAGGAGAGGTGGTAGTTAAAGAGGCTCTGGGTTTGGTTGGATGTGGGGCACATTTCCTCGTTTTGCTTTGCACTCTGCTGGCTCTCCTGGGCCTGGGGAGGCCTCTCCCCCGGGCCCTGCTGCCTATGGGAGTGAAGCAGCAGCAGGTGTTTAGGCTAGACCCAAAGAAACCTTCCTTACTGCTGGGATCCCTTGGAATGGATAATGAAAACTCCCAGAGAGGTCAATTTCTCAGAAAGTGGCTAATGGTGGAGTCCCTGTCAGAGTGAAGGATGCAGCTGTTACTAGGCAGAGGCTGCTGTTCCCTCTTGGGGTGTGGCTCTGAGGCTAGCCAGCCAGAGGCCCCGTTAGAAGTAGGAGGAGAAAGGGCCCTTGCCCGACAGCTGAAGTGGGGTCCTTGGCCCCATCAGCGCTGGGTCACCGGAACTGCGTCTCTCAGAACAAGTGCCCTTTCTCACCCTGCTTTCCCTCTGCCCCCCCCACCAATTCACCACCATCATCTCCTTTGACAACCCTCACCCGAACCTGGCAGACTCCAAGCCCAGTCTGGCTGCATTAATGGACTGATTGGATTTTCTATACTTGGAGTTTGGGATTTCTGATTGAACATGCAAATTTATGTAAATCGATCTGGGATCTGCCATCACATCAAAACAACACAGCCATAGGCTGGAAGAACTCAGAGACAGTCTAGTCCAACGCCCTCGTGTTAAAAATGGGGAAACTGAAGTCCAAAGGGGGAAGTGATTCATACAGTGGTGAGTGTCAGAGGCAAGACTCCTGACTCTGCTCTGTAGTTTTACATGGTACCATTCTGCTTTAATTTTTTATGCATTAGGGGGCCTGGTTGAATTTAAAACAGAGAGGACCAGTTCTTGAACGTGAGATTGCAGAGAACTGGGCCCTTGGAAGCTCAGGGTGTTATCCCAGGGGCTCTGGTCAGCTTTCTAACATGTTAAAGAAAAACAATTTCAAATTCCTTGGAACAAGACCCCTCATATTTTCCCCTAGATGTTGTCCTAGAGGATTGAAGGGCAAGGCCATTGGCTACTGCCTGGTTGGGCCCTTATGGTTTCCCTGGAGCCAAGATTTTTGTCTGTTCCCAGCATCTGTCACAGTGCCAGGCACATAGTAGGCTGTGGAAGGATCTGCATGTGCAGTGCCCTTTTTTTTTTGAGTTGAAGTCTCACTCTGTCACCCAGGCTGGAGTGCAGTACCACACTCACGGCCACCACAGCCTCAACCTGCTGGGTTCAGGTGATCCTTCCACCTCAGTCTTCCAAGTAGCTGGAACTATAGGCATGCGCCACCATGCCCGGTTAATTTTTTGATTTATGGTAGAGATGAAGTCTCACCAAGTTGCCCAGGCTGGTCTTGAACCTGTGGACTCAGGCAATCCTCTCACGTTGGCCTCCCAAAATGCTAGGATTATAGGCGTGAGCCACTGCGCCCAGTGATCTTTAGTCTCTTATGACACTTTGCCCACCCTCCCCTTCCCTCTTAGAGGGCATAGGCCAGCAGGACCTCCTCTGCAGGTTTCTACAGCACTGACCAGACAGGCCTTGCTGTAGGAAGGATCTCATTATTTTAGGGTCAGGGCCAAGGATGGAAGAGGGCTGCAGAGATGGGCTTGGGTCCTCAAGAAGCACTCTCCCCACTTCTTAACCTGATCCACCCAGTTGCAAAGTGCCCCCCACACCCACTTCATGGACTGTGTCTGTGTATGGGGCTGCTCAGAGGGCTGAGCCCTCATTCACCCTGTGGCCCCTGAGTGCGTAGTAGAGGCTGGAGATACTTGGGGCAGCTGTCAGCCTGCTTTGCTCTGGGAGCATGGCGGATGGGCTCAAGAACAGAGGGCCTGACTCCCAGCCAGCGCCCACCAGGCCCTGCTGCAGTCTGGGAGGGGGCTTGGGGCACACATCTGGGGTCTTTCCTCACCTTCTTCCCAAACCCAGGTCTGGATGACTCTGGAACGCCTGTCCACGTCTTCAGTACCTTCCCAAAACACAGCAGGTGTGGAGCAGGCACCTTCAGGGCCCCCTGCCCAGCGACCTTCAGCACCTACATCCTTAGCTCTGTGTGAGGGGAAATCCTTCTCCCTGGGCCTCAGTTTCCCAGCCACTGTTCATGGATGAATAATGCATCATCTTTGGGGTGTGGCACCCGCTCAATAATTACCGTTTTCCCAGCTCTGAGAGTTACTCAGATGAAAGAGGCCTGAGCAGCCCAGGCTGTTATTAAGATGAATTATCATTGCTGTTATTACTGATTTCTAAAAACTCAGCAGCTGCTAAGAAGATCCCAGTCAGGTACAGCCTGAACCTTATGCTGGTCCTTGAGCTCTGGGAGTTCTCGCTTATAACGCTTTTTAAAAACTGTGTCAATGTTTAAAAGGAGAAAAGACCCCATTCTGGTGCTCCTGCTGTTGCCTGCAGGGCTTGAGTGGTAGGTGCTGCTCGGGGTGCTGGTCTGCAGTTCTCACTCACGTGTAGTTCAGCTTGATGTCGCCCCTGCCCCTGGACCCTTCATGTAGGGGAATGATGAAGGATTCCTAGGCAGGGCCATGAGGGGCCCTGGAACTCCTGGGGTGTGGCCCTGGGGTAGTCAGCAGTTGCAGTTCCCAGGGGCTGATTCACCTCACCCCCAGCTGGCTTGATGTGGGGGCTGTAATTGGCCCTTCAGCACAAGGATCTGTTGAGACACCCCCAGAACCTGCCCACAGCAGCCCTAGGCACTTCCAGAAATCGTTTACGCCACCCTACCCCCACCTGTCCCACATTCTCCTCTTGTCCAACCTACCCCCTTCCCGGGGATCTAGGATAAACCCAGCCCCAAACTCCCTCCTTGCCCAACCTCCCTGCTTCCCAGGAATCTTGAATAAACCTACCCAGGTGGAAGTGGCCCTGAACAGCTTCTAAATAAGGGCTGTCATGCCCACGCCACAGCCTGGGGTTAGGAGGCCCTCTCTCCCAGTCCAGGCAAGATTGCTGGGGAGGAGAGGGCATGGGGGCATTGGTAGTGCTTGGCCAGGGTCCCCAATCTGACCAGATCTTCTTTCTGCTCCCTAGGGGCCTGGTCCTTACCTCCGAATACAGAAGGCCACAGCTGGGGGAGCTTTAGAAATCATCTGGCCGAGTGGTTTGGCTCTAGCACTTCTGAAGTTTTATTTTTTTCACTAGATTTTTTTTTACTTAGTTTGAAAATTGAAATGATATATAAAGGTGTATACTGAGAGGTCACACCCCCACCTCCATCCCTTCTCCCCCATAGATAATCATTGATCAATTTTTTACATATCCCCCAAGAGGTTCTTGACACAAAACCAAACAAACACAAGAATATGGACAGCATCTAGCATACACTATCTTCATGTTACCTTACCCACTGGCAGTGGCAAGGCATGCACAGACTCCTCCTGCCACCCCTGTCATCTCCTGTTTCTAACTGTCTTAGTCTGCTTGTACTATAACAAAATATCATAACACAGTAGTTTATACACAGCATAATTTATTTCTCACAGCTCAAGAGACTGGGAATTATAAGGCTAAGGCACCAGCAGCTCGGTGTCTAGTGAGGGTCTGCTTTCTGGTTCATTGACAGCCTTCTTGCTGTGACCTCACATGGTAGAAGGTCTCTCTTCGGCTCCCTTTATAAGGGCATTAATCCCAGTCATGAGGGCTCTGCCCCCATGATCTGTTTACCCCCCAAAGGTCCCACCACCTAATGCTATTACCTTGTGGGTTAGGGTTTCAACATATGAATTTAGGGGGGGATGCAAACATTCAGAAAACAGCTCTGGCCTTTACCACCCATCTTGGGATCCCTCATTTGACCCCTGACCATGGAGCAGGGTTCATTCACCTTTGTATAAGGAACTGCATTCAGATGCCAGGATTAAGCCCAAACCAGCCATTGAGGAATTCTCAAGCTCTGGCCAGCCCATTCACTCAGCCAGCAGATTATTTAGAACTTACTGTGTCTCAGGTGCTGTGGGAGCCTCTAGGGATACAGTGGTGATCCCAAAAGTCCACATTAATCAAGTAATTAAACAGTTACAGAATTATAGCTGTGAGAAGGGCTGCAAAGAAAGGACACGTGCTGTAAGAGCAAGTGCTCAGAGGACCTGCCTCACCCTGTTGTGTGTGTGTTTGTGTGTCGGGAAGGCCTGGGCCAAGGCGCGTGGCATAGCTCACATGCTGGGAGCAGGAGTGTGGCCAGGACTGCAGACAAGCCACCATGTGGCCGGGAATTCTCAACTTGGCTTCAGTGGCTTCTCTTCTGCCCACTCCCCCAGTCTGTGGGACATCCCAGACCCCTTGAGTTTTATTGTGTCCAAGACAAGAGACCCCCCTTCCCTGCCAGATGGTGCTGATAATGCCTCCTCCCCCACCCCCACTGCACCGCCTTCTACTTCCCCAGCTCTGAGCCTGCAGGCTCCTGAAGCTGGAGCTCTCTTTCTACTATAAGCTGAGGGGAAGTTGGGGGGTGTTTGCTTCTCACTTCCTCTGTAGACTGCACCTCACGTCCTGTCCTCTGGGCTAGAAGAAGGCTAAAACTTGGCTTTACTGTCCCTTCCTATCTCCTCCCCCACTGCTTCCCTGGGAAGCCTGCAGGCCTTGAAGGAGAAAGACAACATCAAAGCAGGCGATTTATCCCTAAAGGCCCTGCTAAACTCCATATCCCCACCCCTATCCCACACAAGGGAACCTGTCTCCTCTGTCCTCTTCTAGACATGATATCATCCTTCTCTTCTATGCCCTGCAGGAAAAGAAGAGTCAGAGGGCTTATTCCCATTTTACAGATAGGAATCTGAGGCCCAGAGGGGTTCTAGGCTTCCCCTAAGGTCATACAGTTTGGCCGAGCTGCTTTCTCCTCCCAGAGCAGAGCTGGCTGCTTAGGGGGTCACCTCCAGCTCTGTCTAGAAGATGCCCACTGGGTGAGCACTGAGCTGCCTGGGTGCAGAAGGCATTTGGCTGGCCAGATCCTATTGTTTTTGTAGAAAGAAACCAGCATAGTTTGGGGCAGTGGACAGTGAGGGCTGGGAGAGTATCTGCTCAGCTTTTTTGGGCTTGCAGGCGCAGCCTCCCAGGCCCTTTTTGTCTCAGACTTGAGAGCAGATGATTGCTCAGTGGTCAGCTCTGCTGTCACCTCTGCCATCACCTCCAGGAGCCTCTCTGCCTTGGTTCCTCCTGTGGGACCCAGTACATGTCTCTGGTTACACCCAGGATGTTGAAAAGATGCTGACTCCCTTACCCGGCCAGGGGATAGGAGAAGAGTTAGTGACTGACATGGACCAGGAGAGCAGGAGACAGTCACCTTTAGATGCCCTCAAATCTAGCTGCCTGGAGTCATTCTGCTTCCATATACACCCAGAGGTTTCTGCCCCCTCACTTCTGTTGATGGCTTTCCTTCTGCCTGGAATGATCTCTTTTCCCTGTATATAGACTCTACTTGTCTTTTGTTTGTTTGTTTCTCTACTTGTCTTTAAAGACACAGTTCACTTAATGCCTCGAGTTCTGAAAACTGTTCCAGTTTCCATTTAATATTTCTCTCCTGATTTTTAAAGTTCTCCAAAAGACCTCCCTCATGGAACTTCCTTCACGGTCCAGCTACTTACCTGCATGTCTTTTTTTTAATATAATTGACAAATAAAAATTGTATATATTTATGATGTGTAACATGTCTTGATATATGTATCAACATGTTTTGATATATGACTATATCAAGCTAATTAACATATGTATCATATATTTATTTTGTGGTAAGAACACTTGAGATCTACTCTCTTGGCAATTTTCAAGTGTTGGAGTACAACATTGTTATCTATAGTCATCATGCAATAGATCTCTAGAGCTCATTCCTCCCATGTAGCTAAATTTTGTACCCTTTACCAAAATCCCTCCTCCTACCCCCCAGCCTCAAGTAACCACCATTCGACTCTCTGGTTCTATGAGCTCAACATGTTTAGATTCCATATATGAGTGAGATCATGTGGTATTTGTCTGTGCCTGGCTTATTTCACTTAATATAAAAATGTCCTCCAGATTCATCCATATTGTCACAAATGACAGAATTTCCTTCTTGTTTAAGGCTGAGTAGTATTCCATTATGTATATGCATATAGCACATTATCCATTCATCTGTTGATGGACACTTAGGTTGATTCCATATCTTGGCTATCATGAACAATGCTGCAATGAACATGGGAGGGCAGATGTCTCTTCAACACACTGATTTCATTTCCTTTGACTGTTTACCCAGGATTGGGATTGCTGGATCATTTGGTAGTTCTGTTTTTAATTTTTTGAGGAACCTCCATACTATTTTTCCCTAATGGCTATACTAATTTCCATCCCCATCAGTGGTGTGCAGGGGTTCCCCTTTTCTCCACATCCTTGCCAACATTTATTACCTTTCATCTTTTTGATAATAGTCATTCTAACATGTGTGAAGTGATATCTCATTGTGGTTTAAACTTACATTTTCACGATGATCAGTGACAGCGTTTTTTCGTAAATACCTATCAGCCATTTGTATGTCTTCTTTTAAGAAATGTCTATTCAGGTTCTTTTTCTATCTTAAAAATCAAATTGTTATTTTGCTGTTGGGTTGTTTGAGTTCCTTATACGTTTTGGATATTCATTCCTGTCAGATGAATGGTTTACAGGGATTTCTGATTGTCTCTTTACTTGTTGATTACTTCCTTTGCTCTGTAGAAGCTTTTTAGTTTGATGTAATCTCATTTGTCTGTTTTTCCTTTAATTATATCTGCTTTTGGGGTCATATAAAAAAAAAAAAATCACTGCCCAGACCAACATCATAGAGCTTTTTCTTTCTATTTTCTCCTCGTAGTTATGCATTTTCAGGTTTGAGTTGATTTTTGTACGTGACATGAGATGAGAGTCTAATTTCATTCTTCTGCATGTGAATATCCAGTTTTCCCAACACTGTTTATTGAAGAGACTGTCCTTTGCCCATTATGTGTTCTTGGCATCTTTGTCAAAGATCAATTAACTGTAAATGTTTGGATTTATTTCTGGGACCTCTATTCTGTTCCATTGGTCTAGTCTCTGTTTTTATGGCAGTACCATGCTATTTTGATTACTATAGCTCTGCAGTAGATTTTGCAAATCAGGTGGTGTGATGCCTTCCAGGTTTGTTCTTTTTGCCCAAGATTGCTTTGGCTATTTGTGATTTTTTTTTTTTAATTTCATATGAATTTTAGGATTTTTTTTCTGTTTCTGTGAAAAATATCATTGTTATTTTGATAAGGATTGCATTGAATCTGACAATTGCTTTGGGTGGTGTGACTTTTTTTTTTTTTTTTTTTTAACCATGCAACAAAACCTTTATTAACTTTTTGAACAGGTTCAGCTATTACTGAAACCGGTAATTTCTAAACTTAAATTGGGACAAATGGCATAGTGCAGAGTAATGCCATCATTGGGCACCAGGAATACAAGACTAAAGAATTAATAGCCACCCCTCAGACGGAGGACCAGGTGCAGGGTTGACTCTTTCTGAATGTTGTAATCAGAAAGGGTACGGCCATCTTCCAGCTGCTTGCCTGCAAAGATGAGCCTCTGCTGGTTGGGAGGGATGTCTTCTTTATCCTGGATCTTGGCCTTCACATTCTCGGTGGTATCACTAGGCTCAACCTCTAGGGTGATGGTCTTGCCGGTCAGGGTTTTCACAAAGATCTGCATTTTGACCCACTAGTGCAAAGATCCTGCGTATCGGCAAACAGGTCCATGACAACGCCAACCCACAAAGCCAGTCGCCACTGAGTCGTGTAGACATTTTAATAATAATTTTAGTTCTTCCAGTCCATGAACACAGGTTATCTTTCCATTTATTTATGTCTTCTTCAATTTCTTTCATCAGTGTTTTATAGTTTTTAGTGAAGAGATCCTTCACCTCACTAGTTAAATTTATTCCTGAGTATTTTATTATTTTGCAACTATCATATATCGGAGTATTTTCTTAATTTCTTTTTTTTTTTTTTTTTTGGAGAATTCTTTTTTTTTTTTTTGAGTTGGAGACTCACTCTGTTGCCTAGGCTGGAATGTAGTGGCGTGATCATGGCTACCATAGTCTTGACCTGCTGGGCTCAGGGGGTCCTTTCACCTCAGCCTTCCAAGTAGCTGAAACTACAGGCACGCACCACCATGCCCAGCTAATTTTTTTATTTATTGTAGAGACAAGGTCTCACCAAGCTGCCCAGACTGGTCTCAAACACCTAGGCTCAGGCAGTCCTCTTGCCTCTGCCTCCCAAAGTGCTGGGATTACAGGCAAGAGCCACCACGCCTGGCAATAGTTCATTGTTAATGTATAGAAACACTACTGATTTTTTTAACTGCATGCCTTGTGTTCCTTTAGAATGAAAGCTGTAAGAAGTCCATGAAGAGCTGACCCATCTCTGAAGTGAACTCCCCCATACCCAGTATGTGTCTCATACTGAGTTACCTGTTCAGAAATACCTGTAGAATGAATAGGTTAATCTTATTTGCCGGAGGCGTCCCTTGAGGACTGGGAAGTGGGTCGAGAGCTTCAAAAGGTCATATCGGGGTCAAAGACAAATCTGAAAATATCCCCTCCTTACCCTCAGTATGGTTTGCCATGTGGGCTCTCAGAGCCATTTCAGTGGGGGATATTTGGGGGTTTTTAGGGAACCTGATAAACCTACTGTACTTTTCTGTGTCTCCCTTGTTACTGGTCTTTTTCTGTCAGGAATGATAGGAGATCACCCTTCCCTGCCTGGGATGGCGGGAAGGGAGAGGAGTTTCAGGGCCTCAGGGCTGACTTGACAGGAATGGTCCTCTGCAGAGAGTGTGGGCAGAATACAGAATACAGGCAGGGCCCTCCTCAGGGAGCTCCCCCTCTAACAGCATACGGGTCTCCTCCTCACAGGGACTATTTGAGAACAGGGTGCATTACATTTGGAAATCCCCATCCTGCAGGAGGCATGTTAAGAAGACAGATCAAACAGGGTGCGGTGGCTCACACTTGTAATCCCAGAACTTTGAGAGGTGGAGGCAAGAGGATTGCCCGAGTCCAGGGGTTTGAGACCAGCCTGGGCAACTTGGTGAGACCTCGTTTCTACAATAAATCAAAAGAATTAGCTGGGCGTGGTGGCGCATGCCTGTAATTCCAGCTACTTGGGAGGCTGAGGCGGAAGGATCACCTGAGCCCAGCAGGTTGAGGCTGCGGTGGCCATGAGCATGCCACTGCACTCCAGCCTGGGCGACAGAGTGAGACTCCTACACAAAAAAAAAAAAAAAGAAGAAGAAGAAGAAGAAGACGGATCAGTGTGGGCAGTATGGGTCCTGGAAACTTTTTTCCGAAGAATTGCTCTGGGCCAAAGGCAGAGCTTCCAGGGTTGTGTTGAGAGCTTTGATCTGTCCCA
>CAUYQG010198860.1:0-18823 GCA_963574415.1 Tarsius wallacei | reverse complement strand
CCGCAGGGCCCCACCCGCCTCACCAGGTCCCGGGGATTGCTGGGGCTCCGTCCGGTCTCGGGGTCCCAGCGGCTCCTCTGGAAGGGCAGCACCACGTCCCCGCGCTGGTGGGGGTCGAACACGGGGTCTCCGGGTGGGATGCGAATGTTGAGAAACTCGGCGGGGCAGCCTGGCGTTTCCACGCTCACCACGTCCGAGAGCACATGGTAGCCTGCAAGCAATGCAGGAGGAGGTGTTAGGGCCAGCAGAGCGCCACTCTCCCTCCTTCCTTAGGTTTCCGGTCCCGTCTTTCCCTTGAAGCTTCGAAAGACTCAGCAGCCATTATGGGCAAGTCCAAGCCTTGACTTGGGGCGCTCCCTCCCAGGCCTTTGTCTCTTCGGACCGTCTGTGCCTACAGCTGGTCCAAGCTGTTGTCGTTGAGGGTTTGGTCTTCTCCTTGGTAACTGGGAGGTGCTCAGTGAGTATGCCTAGGCAAACAGACTGGCAGCACCAGCTCCAACACGCAGCTGGGAGCCTGCCTGGAGGGCCTTCCAGTCTCAGAGGGAGACTGGATACTGGGGGGAGGCATAGGCCCCGTGGAGGGCCACTGGGAACCAGGCATTCCTGCCTGGCTAGCCACCAGTCCTGTCCTCAGTCACTGGGGTCCGATCACCCTATATCCCCGTTTTGATCTTCCCTCAGCTCTCTCAGCCAACATCAGAACACTGCCCCCAAGCCGGTGGAGGAGCCATGGAGGCAAAGAGAAAGACCGGGGTCTCACAGATAGTCCCCACCAGATTATTTTCATATTCCTGCCTCTACCCCACCCCCACTGACAGCCCAACAAGGAGGAATGCCCCGTTTCCTAACCCCACCCCTTATCTTCGTGCATGGGGCAGATGTATGCCTCCCTCAAACAGACTTCATCTCAGCATGTATCCTTCCTCCCTCTGCCTTGACCCTACCCTACTCCACTGTCACCTCTTCCATCTCTCACCCCTATCTCTCAGACCCTTTATTTCTCTCCTCATTCCATGACCCCTCTTCAGACACAGAGGTATCCAGCCAACCCCACTGGTTTCCCTCCCCCAGAGGTTGAGGTCCTCACCAAAGAAGACCCCCAACACTGTGCGGTTTCGAAGGGAGGCCTGCCCTGCAGGGCCCCTCATGGCAGTGTTGCTAAGGTCTCGGGGGTTGGGTAGGTGGGGTTCTCCCAAGGGCTGGTACACACCATCTGCGTAGCTGGCTGGAACCAGGCGCTGCAGCCGAGAGCCTGGGGCAGTTGGGGTAAACACAAGGATAAATCCTCACCAAGCATTCTTGACCTCTTCTCTCCCAGGCTTCCCTCCACACCACAGATCCTAAAACCTTGGAAATGGCCTTGCTCCAGCTTTTGCCCTCCAGAGGTCAGTACCACCCTAGCCCTGAGCCTCTGTCCCCACTTGACTATCACCTACCTTTGCTGCCCCATCTGTGCTCCATGAGGTTGTTGTACCACCCATCAAACCGTTGTACCTCCCATGAAATGGAGTTCTCAGCTCCTGTGTGAGAATGGAGGGAAGGGGGCAGTGAGGCAAGTCAGTCAGCACATGGGAGGACAGACAGGCCTGCAGGATGTGTGTCCTGTGAGCTTGGCACTTGGAGTGGCAGAAAGTGGACTCTCGGTGCAGATGTTGGAGGCAGAATCAAAGGAATGGCCAAACTCAAGCCAGATCTGCAGCAATTCAGTGAGGGAGACACAGCAGAGAGTGCTAAAGGAGTGTAGCAGGGTGCAGTGTGTGCTGACAAATGACCTCAGAGAAGAAGAGGGGGCTGGGGAAGAACTGTGACAATGCGGAAGAGGATACAGGCACCTTCCCCACCCCTCAAACTTCAGTTTCCTGGGGGGATATAGCAGGACAGAAACTATCCCCAGCCCTAAGACATCACACAGAGCAAGAGTCAGCCACACCCTATACCTGGGAAGGATAAGTCATTCTATGACCCATACCTGGGCAGGGACAGTGTGGAGAGGGGCCTAGCCCTTTCTGGCTAAGCAGAGCCCAGGGCAGGGGTGGTGTAGCTATTAATACTATTTTTCTGACAGTTTTTTGGGTAGGACCAGGGACTAGATGGTCATGTGGATAATCTTGTTCCTTCTTTGGGGCATTTTGTTCCCCCATAAAATTCCTCTTCTTAACCTTATTGTACTCTCCAAAAACTAGAGTTCAGGAGGGAGCACTCAGCTGTTGGGAGAAGAACTGAGAAATGGGGGACAGAGGGAAGGGTCCAGGGTCAGAGGTGAAACAAGGATCTTTCTGGTAAACAGGTCAGATGATCAGCTAGATTATTTTCCCAGACTAGGAGGCTATAGGGCTGAAATTCTCTCTCTCCACTCTCCTCAGAGAACAGAGGAAAGAAAAGGGCTCTCATCAGCCAGAGGAAGGCCCATTCCTTTGATTGTCTCCCCATTCAGGATCTCTGAGCTACACCTCCTGCCCCACATGTACTTATATGGACACACACATACTCAGCAAGGGGTCAGGGAACCCAGCTAAGGGCTCAGGACTTGGGGCAGGGACTAGGGCATCCACATACATAAGACTGCTAAGGCTGGGCTCAGTGGCTCAGCCTGTAATCCCAGCACTTTGGGAGGCTGGGGTGAGTGGATTGCCTGAGCCCGTGGGTTCGAGACCCACCTGGGCAACTTGGTAAGACCTCATTTCAACAATAAATCAAAAATTAGCCAGGTGTGGTAGCGCGCGCCTATAGTTCCAGCTACTTGGAAGGCTGAGGCGGATGGATCGCTGGAGCCCAGCAGGTTGAGGCTGCAGTGGCCGGGAGCGTGCCACTGCACTCCAGTCTGGGCAACAGAGTGAGACTCCAACTAAAAAAGAAGACTGCTAAGATGAACTGGTGACACAAAGAGGGAGCCTTTTGGGGAGGATACAGGGAGACTGCCTCTTGGGGATAAGAGGCAAGAGCTGAGGGGGAAAAAAAATCCAAGGTCAGGGAAAGAAGAGGGCTAGAAGGAATGTGAATGTGAGCAGTTCTGGCTAGGGAGAAGCTGTAGGGGCTGTGTCACCATCCTGTCACTTCCAGCCAGGACAGATTATTCTACAGGTTTTCTCTGCTTCCTGTATTTGCATCTCCCATCCTTAATGGTCAGGGAGTTGCCTTTTTAAAAAACGGAATAAGCCAGACTCGGTGGTTCAGCTTGTAATCCCACGCTTTGGGAGGCTGAGATGAGTGGATTGCCTGAGCCTGCGGGTTCGAGACCCACCTGGGCAACTTGGCGAGACCTCATCTCTACAATAAATCAAAAAATTAGCCAGGCATGGTAGCGCGCGCCTGTAGTTCCGGCTACTTGGAAGGCTGAGGTGGAAGGATCGCCGGAGCCCAGCAGGTCGAGGCTGTGGTGGCTGGGAGCAGCCACTGCACTCCAGTCCAGGCAACGGAGTGAGACTCCAATAAATAAAAAAATAAAGGAATTTAATATATATATATTTAATATATATACATATATATATATATATTTTTGAGTCAGGTTCTCACTCTGTTGTCTAGGCTGGAGTGCAGTAGCACACTCAGCCACCGCAGCCTCAACCTGCTGTGATCCTTCTACCTCTGCCTTCTAAGTAGCTGGAACTACAGGCACGAGCCACCACACCTGGCTAATTTTTAATTTATTGTAGAGACAAGGTCTCGCCAAGTTGCCCAGGCTGGTCTTGAACCCTTGGGCTCAGGTAATCCTCTTGCCTCCACCTCCCAAAGTTTTGGGATTACAGGTGTGAGTCACCGCACCCAGGCTAGAATAAAAGTATTAAATTTCTTTTCTTTCATGTCTAGGGTCTGTCAGGAAATTGTGTGTGTGTGTGTGTGTGTGTGTGTGTGTGTGTCAAGGTCTCACTTTGTCACTTGGGCTGGAGTGCAGTGGCATGATCACAGCTCACCACAGCCTCAACCTCCTAGGTTCAGATGACCCCTCCACCTCAGCCTCCCAAGTAGCTGGGACTACAGGTGCCCACCACCATGCTTGGTTGACTTTTTTCTTTTTTCTTTTTCATTTCTTTTTTCTTTCTTTCTTTTTTTTTTTTTTTTTTTTGACTCAGAGTCTCACTCTGTCGCCCAGGTATGCTCACGGCCACCGCAGCCTCGATCTGCTGGGCTCAGGTGACCTTCTGCTTCAGCCTTCTAAGTAGCTGGAACTACAGGCATGCGCCATCACACCTAGCTAATTTTTTGATCTATTGTAGAGATGAAGTTGCCCAGGCTGGTCTCAAACCCGTGAGCTCAGGCAATCCTCTCATCTCGGCCTCCTAAAGTGTTGAGATTACAGGTATGAGCCACCACGCCCAGCCATGGACTTGATCTATTTAACCTAACTTGTGGCACTTTAAACCCACTTCCCTCCTTAGAGACCCAGACACAGAGAGCAGCCTCAGATTCTAGTAAGAAACTGTCCAAAGCTGAAAGTAGCAAGATGAAACTCTTGCAGATCCTACTGTTTTTGACAATACTCTTTAAAAATATTGGTGACTCTTCTTCAGTTTTGAGTCTAATCTAACCCCAAGATCTTTTATTGTCTTGTGTGTCTAGTCAGTCTTTTCCTATTTTGAATTAGGGGCCTTTACTTTATGGAAAACAGAGAGAAAGTGTCCCTACAAGCGAGGAATGAAAGAAGTGCTGACCCAGCAGTTGAAGGCTCCCTGATTCTAGTTATTTGGGGATAATTTTCATTCCATTATTCATCCATTTGTTCAACAGCTAGAAATGGGCAGCTATCATGTGCAGGGCACTGTGTTAGCTAGGGACTAAGTTTACAGACCCTTTCCTTGGGACAGCCCAGAGGATGCTGGCTTCCTTTGCTCTGAGCCATGCTTCTCCTCCAATCTGCACTCACCCACAGGAGTCCATGGCCCAACCAGGAGTGTCCATGCCAGAGCCAGGCAGAAGCCCATGGTGAAATGGTAACAGGAACTCAAATGTTAGACTACCCCAAAACGGAAACCCTAGAAAAAGACAGGACAGAGAATGAGCCCCAACTGTTCAGGAGAATTGGGCCAAGGCCTCTGTAGGCCCTTGTGAATCAAGACCTGGAGCTGGGTCAAGGCCACAATGGGTACCAAAGTGCAAGAGACCCACTCTATCCCAATATTCTTCCATTCACTCAGCGAATACTGATGCGCACCCACTATGTACCAGGCACTGACCTAGGCATGGGAGATGAAGTGATACAAAACAAATGGAAATCCCTGGTACATACCTTAATGAACTTTACCTTCTAAAATTAGTTAGAAAACCTTGCTGTGGCCCAACTTCCCACAGAATGTGTTCCTTGGACAGAGAGAGAGAGCCTTACTTGGAGGTCAAGAGCCTGGGCTGAGGTCCCAGTGCTGCTGCCAGGCCACTGTGGGATTTTAGGCAAGTCACTTATCTAGTCTGATCTTTCATTTCTTCTTCTAGCTATGGGAGTAAATATGCCTGAACAGTAAATATGCCTACAAGGCCACTCTTCCAGCCTGGAGTCCTAAAGTGGTGACCCTGGTGGCCCCGGAATTGGGGGGAAGATGAGTCAAGGCCATAGGGAGTCCAACCTGGTCCCAAGGGAGGGCTGAGGAGTGACACCGGGACACTAACAGCCCAAAGTTTCCTCCCTGGCATGTTGTACTGGTGCCAACATGGAGGAGCATGTCTCCTAGGCCCAAGCAAACTAGACCACCCACCATTCCCAGGTCCTGAGAAACCAGTCTCCCAAAACCTTGTTCGGACACACCGCAACTGGGCCCATGTTAGCCTTAGGACAAGATCTGAGGCACAAGGGGGCTCGGATTCCCTTTCCTTCAAAAGCGGGTAGGAGCTGGGGCTCCTCCGCCGCTCGGCCCTGCACTTGGAGCTACCTCCCCCGGAGCACCCAGGCCCGCAGGCCGCGAGAAGCCCTCCCCGATCTGACCTGTGGCCGCGGCGTCACCGGAACCTGGGACTGCGCTTGGCTCGGCCGGGCTCCCAGCGGGGCCCGCGAAGCCCGCTCCTGTCCGGGTGCCTCTCCAGCTCTGAGCTGGGCGGGCGGGGCTGGGGGTGCGGAGCGGACGGCTCACCCTGGCTCAGAGGTGGGGCGGGGCAGAGTGGGGCGGGATAGAAGCCGGCGCTCGGGGATCCGCCGAGGTGCTTCCAGGGGACCGGAGCCTCAAGGTGAGACGGCGTGGGCTTGCCGGGCTCGGGTAGGTTTGTCCCGTCGGTGTCGAGGGCTCGGCTAGTGCTGCCGTGTGGGCGGCGAGAAGGACAAGGCAGCCTCTCCGAGTCCGACGGGACTGGGAAGAGGGTGGAAGCCGGAGAGGGTGCGGGGAGGGGAGGCTCTCCCCAAATCCTCTCCACACCCTCCGGCCTAGGTTCTAAGTCCAAGAGCATTGGCCCACGCCCGCCCACAATCCGGGCCGGGCATCAACGCAAGTTATCCATCCGTCCTAAAACCCTTCAAGAGCCTGCCTCGTCCCCCCGGGGCTCTTCGTGGGACCTGGAGGGTCCTACCGTCCTGCGAACCGCTAGACCGGGAGCCGCACCACTAGGTTTGCGCTGGAGCTGTCCCGGATGCCGGGCCTGGGGACGGGGGTGGGGGTGAGGGATAGAGAAGCAGGGATTGGAGGGGTGGCTGCAGAGGGGCAGACACGGGGTATCTTGATCCGGGCGCGCCGGGCCCTCCCCTGTCCAAGCCTGGGAGTGGGGACAGCGCTGTAGAGCCTCGGATGCAGTCTGAGAGGGGTGGGAGTGCCTTGAAGTGGGGGGCGGGGAAGCACCCCAGACCCGGTTGGTCCGGTAGCAGCCTGGTCCTTACAGGAGTTAGGACAGAAGTGGAGGTTGGGAGGGAACCCCGCGGAGAGAAAGGGCGCGCGCTTTTGCTGGCAGACGTCGGGGCCTGGTTCCCTCCCTGCTCCCACCCCCGGGGGCACTGCGTGTGAGGCTCCGCAGGAGGAGACGGGCGGCGCGGGCTGCCAAGTTCCCACTGTTTGGAAGGAGCGAAGGTAGGGAACTGTGGCCTGGGGCGTGGTGGTGGGGAACCGTCTGTGCGGCCCAGGGGGTTTGGAGAGGGTCTTGCTCCCGCCCTGACACCTAGGAGCGCATTCCTGCTTCCACCTAGGCCAAATTCAGATCGAGTTCTTCAAAGTTTGGCAAGAAACTAGCGAGGCAAGGAAAACCCCCATAAGGCCATGAACACCACGAAGTGGTGACAAGACATCGAATCCTTATCCCAGCTTAACCAGAGTCTGAAGATTTTGGCTTGCATGATTCTGCACCCCTGAGTTCCTTACCCACATCAGCCCTTACTGGGGAATCCTGCCCCGACCCACTTTTCAGATCTTGGTCTATATCTCCACTTCACTCCTACTTTTATGCATATACATTCACACAGAGACACACACATGCATACAGACCCTTTCCCTGAAGAGGAAAAATCTAGCACAGGAGTTCCGGACAAGGGTCTTCTTAGCCTGCCACAGCAGTAAACTTCTGATGGGGTCTACCCCAACCAGAGAACAAGCCATTACAGTCCAGTAGCTACGCGTCACCAATTAGAGTTCTTGACAACTCCAGGCAAGTCACCCGCTCCCCCTTGGTACAGAATTGGTAGTCCCTTCTCTGTGGGTTCCAGCAGAGGGGTGAGATGCACAGGGGAAGACTTCAGAAAGAAAGTCTGGTCTAGCTGCGAGACAGACCACAGAGCACTAACAAAGCACATAACTTTGAAGGATGAAGACTAGAACTTGTACTAGGCTGAGTTTTCTTAAAGATTGTAACTTTATTTTATTATTATTTTTTTTTGAGTTGGAGTCTCACTCTCGCCCAGGCTGAAGTGCTGTGGCACACTCCTGGCCACCGCAGCCTCACCTGCTGGGCTCCAGCGATCCTTCCGCCTCAGCCTTCTGAGTAGCCGGAACTACAGGCGCAAGCTACCACACCCGACTAATTTTTTGATTTATTGTAGAGACGAGGTCTCACCATGTTGCCCAGGCTGGTCTTGAACCCGTGGGCTCAGGCAATCCTCTCGCCTCGGCCTCCCAAAGTGCTAGGATTATAGACTTGAGCCACCATGCCCAACCTGTAACTTTATTTTTTGCCCACCCCTCATGCACACACAGGAGCCCTCTTCAACCTATGGTAGGCAAAGATAAGGTAACTGTGTGTCTATGATACAAATGAGCATGAGGGGAAGTCTTCAGCACTTGAAGGGAGTCCAGAAAGGGAGAATGGTACTCCCTGCTCCCCAGACCAGGTGAGAAAGGAGGACTCCAAAGTGTGGGGATTGGCTCACCCCATGAGAAAGTTTTGTCACAGGAGCCTCTGTGAAGTAACATAGTTGTCTGTGTTATGGAGAATGGCAGAGTTTGGGTACCTCCTCGTGTCTGTGTCTCTGTTTATGTGTGTGTAGGTATATGTTTGACTGTATCTTGTATCTGCTTATTATATCAATAAATGTGTATTGCTGCAGTCATGGTAGTGAGCTAGGGCAGAAATGGGCCAAATTCATACTGACATGAGATTTTATCATATCAGAACTAATTCTACTGTCAGATCCTACTTGTCAAGCCAGGGAGAAAGGTATTCCTGAGGGAAAAACAAACTGTAGAAAAAGCAGGATTGCTGAATGTGGGAACTTTTCATTTCAGTCCTACCTCTTAATACAGGAGCTCTGGTAACTTAATAATGAAAACCAAATTAGGATCACGGTCATGAAAAATTAACTTTAAATTAGGCAATGCAGATTAAGGAAGACCTAAGTCATGAAACTGAACAAGAAGAAATTAGGCAAGGTAAATTTAATTTATCAACTGCCTTTTTGCTTTAGTCATCTTTAATAAATATTTTGGAGATTGGAAATAAATTAACATTGTTCTTCTGTGCCTAAGAAATAGAAAGTTTTTTGCTAGAGATTACTTGAAGTACATGTCAATAGAGATGAACCATTCCTGTAAAATTTTTATAACTTCCCTTTAAAATATTTGACCCTGATCAAAATGCATTACATTATCTATTATTTGCATACATTAAAAATACTTGTTTTTGAAATTTCAGCATATAACATGTATTTTTGCTATTAACAACATTGCTTTATCTTCCTATCTTATTACTCAAGATAGTTTACATTTTATAGGCCTTCCTTCTATAGCTATATATATATAATGGAGGCTGGGCACAGTAGCTCACACCTGTAATCCCAGCACTTGGGAAGGCTGAGACAGGAGGAAACTTCACAGCCCAGGAGTTCGAGACCAGCCTGGGGAACATAGTGAGACCACCACCTTCCTATTTACAAAATTAAATGAAAAATATAAATAAAAAATATAAAGGCTTCAGTCTAGGTGTCATAAACAAACAAAATCTTAGACCAGTAAACAACTGCTTTAAAATAAAACCACTATCACATATTTTACAAAATAACTTAATCCACAAATTCTTAGTTACTCATCTTGAGCTAGGATCAAAATGTAGGCTTCAGCTCCAATTAAACATGAACATTTGTGCTTGGGTCTTTGCTAGTTATAGAGACTCCAACTGTTGGAAGAGGCCTTCTAGAAGTTTTGGGAAATCACTAAAAGTTGACAGGATTAGTCAAATCCCTTCTCTCTCAGGCCTTAGTCCTGTGTTAATGTCACTGAGTTAATGTTGAATTTTAAGTATGATAGGGCAATGAGGGAGCATAGCTCCCTCTTGTGTATGAAAGCGGAAGCAGCCTCCTGTGGGGAGAGGAACTCATTCATACTTATTCATTTGATCCAGAGCCTGATAAGTATATTTCACATGCAGGGGAATAAAAGATGGAAAGATAAAGTCCCTGCCTTCAAGGAGACAGAATCTAACAGGGAGACAGATGTTCAAACAATTAGAGTACAGTGTGATTATTGTGATTATAGATGAATGTTCAAAATGCTATCAGAATGTTCAAGGCGGGAGCATCTCTACTGGCCCAATGGCATCAGAGGAAATGTCACAGAGGAGGTGACACGAGCTGAGACTTGAAGAGGGAAAAGATGTTTGCCAATGGAGTGAGAGCAATCCAGGCAGCGAAAATAGCATATCCAAAGGCATGAAGACTTGAAAAAGCATGTCAGATTCAGGGAGAGGCCAGTAGTTCAGTGTGACTATAGATTAGGCTGGGCAAAAGATGGAGATGGAGAGGTAGGTGGGACCAGATGACAAAGCACTTTCTTTGTGATAGTAAGATTAGATTTTATCCAGAGCAGAGAAGTGAAATGATTATATTTGCTGTTTAGGAAAAAATTATTCTGGAACCAAGCAAGAGAGGATGACATTGATTTAAGGCAGAGGCAGTAAGGAAAGAAATGTATGAATGGTTTCAAGAAATATTTAGGAGGTAAGATGGTCCAGGTCTCTGGCTTATTTGATTGACCAAAGAGTGATGTCAAAGAGACAAAATCAACAGAATAAAAAACAGGGTAGAGACAGTGAATTCTGTTTGGGGCTTGTTAAATTTGAGGCATCAAGGAAGCATTCAAGTGAAAATGTCCATAGGGTGGTTGGCCCTTTTAAGCTTGGAGCTTAGGTAGAAGATCTGCCTGGAGACATTCAAGAACCATCAGCCTTGGGAATGGATGAGATTGCCTAGGGAATCTTGAATAGTGCTAAAAGAAGAGAGCCAAGACAGCATAAGCATTTAATAAGAAGGAAAGAATTAGTTGAGGAGCCAGAAAGGGATAGCCAAAGGCAGGAGACCCAGGAGAACATGGTATCATGGACGTCTAAGAAGGAAACCTTGAAGAAAGGGGGTGTGGTCTACAATGTCAAATACCACAGAGAAGTCAAGAAGGATGAAAAATAAAAACTTCTCTTTGGATTTAACTTACTGACCTAATGGGGGGTGAGGTGGGGGAGGAAAGGTCAGATTACAATAGGTTGAAGAGATAAGGCAGAAGAAATACCAACATAGGCTATTCTTTCAAAAAGCCTCACTGTGAAAGGTGGAGAGTAGGATAGGATGGTTGCTGGAGGGAACCAAGAAGATGAAGGCAGAAGGTTCCTTTCCTGTGTGTTATTAAGATGAGAGGATTTAAGCATATCCTTGAGAGGAGCCAGCAGAGAAAGAGAAGCTGAAAACCTGTTAAAGGGAAGCAGGATAACTGATGATAAAGGTGGAGGGGAAGACAAGCAGACATGGGATAGATTTCAGGAGAATGGGTTTGCAGAATTAAAGAGAAGAGAGACACCTGTTCCTCTGTGATGGGAGAGTTGAACAGTTAAGGAAAAAGGAAAAACTTCATGTTAAAACTGATATTCTGCTGGGCGTGGTGGCTCATACCTGTAAACCCAGCATGAGACCAACCTAGGCAACACAGTGAGATCTCGTCTCCACAAAAAACAAAACAAAACAAAACAAAACAAAAAATTAGTCGGGTGTGGTAGCGCATGCTTGTAGTCCCAGCTACTCAGGAGGCTGAGATGGGAAGACCATCTGAGCCTAGGGGTTTGAGGTTGCGGTGAGCTGTGATCATGACACTGACCTCCAGCCTGGGCAACAGAGTAAGAGTCTTACTCTGACTCAAAAACTAAAAGTAAAAAAATAAAAAATAAAACTGACTTTCAGAGGTTATTTGACTTGCCCAAAAGACAGGATTAAAAGTTAAACCTAGCTGGGCACAGTGGCTCATACCTGTAATCCCAGTACTTCCGGAGGCGGAGGTGAGAGGATTGCCTGAGCCCAAGAGTTTGAGACCAGCCTGGGCAACTTGGTGAGACCTCATCTCTACAATAAATCAAAAAATTTGTTGGGCATGGTGGCACGCATCTGTGGTTCCAGCTACTTGGAAGGCTGAGGTGGAAGGATCGCCTCAGCCCAGTGGGTCTAGGCTGTGGTAGCCATGACTGTGCCACTGCACTCCAGCCTGGGTGATGGAATGAGACTCCATCCCTTCCCCAAAAGTTAAAACTGTCTTTCTCTTTGCCTGATACCATGCTACCCCCAGAGACAACACAAGGAGGTGGCCAGCTTGGAAGGAGAGGAGAAGGTTGGGACCCAAAGCACATTAGGAGAATCCCAGCATTAGAACTAGAAAGGACCTGGAGTTTATCATATCCAATTATAGATGAGGAAACCAGGGACTAATGAGGGTGTCACTTACCTGTCCAATGCTACAGTGTTAGTCAGTGAAAAACTGGAACTAACCCAGCGTCCTCTCCAACAAAGACTGGAGAAGGATACATGAAGTAATGGAAATGCCCCCCTTCTTCTCTGGTAGCTTATTTGTTCCCAGTACTATTCTTAGCACTCGCTATGAGGTAGATCTTATTATCTCCTTTTTCAACAAAAACCAGGTCTCTGTCTAGGTTAAATAACTTTTGCAAGAGGCAGAGGCAGTGGCAGAATTCAAACTCTTTGGAGTGGCTTGACTCCAACACTTGTTCTTTCACTAAACACTTAATAGAACAATGTGTGGTCAGACTAAATTATGGAGCCTCCTGGGCAAACCGAGACCCTAGTACAGGTCATACTTAGGGAAATGAGCAGAACTAGGATCGTTGATTTTAGGATGCTTTTTTTTTTTTTTTACATTTTGACATATTTGAAATTGGGTGTATCTTACCAGCAATGAATGACAGCATGGTTTAATTGGCAATAATTTCCACTCCCCTTTCTCTGTGGTACTAAAATAACAGTGTATCTTGCAACCCATTCTGTCCTAGATTTAACTAAACACAGAAAGTTTAGATACCATTTTTCCAATATCCTGTCTGCAAAGGGACAGCCTAGAGTCAAACTAGCTCTGAAATCAGTGGACAGGCAGAGAAGACTAAAGCCTGGGTTTGAGCTAAAACATGGCCTGAAAATTTGAATCAAAGAGAAGGGCCAGTGTTGATGAAGTGTGCAATAGAAGGACATCTGGCTTCAGACGGCCTGCTGGAGGGCAGGTGCCCCTTTGGTGCTTATTCAGGTGACCTCAGTGAAACTCAAGTCTTCTGTGGTTGCCAGAACAAGAGCTAGGGTGCTTGAGAAAGCTGGACAGACCTGTGTGGGCAGTGCCAGGTCTGGAAATCAGTTATCTGATGATGTAGCTGGATTATATACTTAGCACAACTTTCCAGCCTTTGGTCCTTTGGAGATTGAGGAAGAAAGCCAAGATTTGTAATAATCTGTATCATCCTTCACCCTTATGCTTTCAATTGATAGTAAATATAACTCTTTTTATTTTCTGTGATCTATGTGTTTGTGCTACTGGCCTGAAGGATATAAAAACTAATTGTATTTCTTAAAATTTTTTTTATTTTAAAGATATGGGGAACAATTCAGGGTTAGATATACAAATGTTCATTGTGCAGGTGCCCTTGTTGATGAGGAGTGCCCCCTCCCTGGCAGATTCCCATTACTGCCAATCCTGCCCCTCACCTCCCAGCAGTTTCCCACTACTGCCAATCCTTTTCTTATAGTATTGTGATAGTTGTTCAAGGTCCACTTATGAGTGAGAACATGTGATACTCAGTTCTTTGTTTCTGTGATAGATCAGTCAGTATTATAGACTCTAAGTCCATCCAAGTTGCTGTGAAGCTCATAATTTTGTCCTTTATGACTGGGTAATATTCCATCGTATATATGTACCACTTTTTAAAAATTCAGTCCTTTTTCGATGGGCAGCACAGTTGGTTCCATGTTTTTGTTATCGTGACCAATGCTGCAATAAACATACATGTGCAGGTATCTTTTTCATAGAGTGATTTGAATTCCTCTGGGTATATTCCCAGTAGGCGGATTGCAGGGTCATATGGAGGGTCGATTTTTAGATCTTTTGGAATCACCAAACTGTTTTTCACAGAGGTTGTATTAGTTTACACTCTCATCAGCAGTGTAGAAGTGTTCCTTTTTCCCTGCATCCTCTCCAGCATCTGCTGTTTTTTGAGTTATTGATGATGGCCATCCTGACTGGAGTTAGGTGATAGATATCTCAGTGTGGTTTCAATTTGCATTTCTTTGATGACTAGTGGGGCTGAGCATTTTTTCACATATCTGTTGGCAGCGACAATTATATTTCTTAAGACAGTCCCACAAGAAACAAAGAACCCTCAAGGGTGGTATTGGCACTGATTTATGGGACCTGGGGGTTGGGAAAGGATTATGGGAGACTGATTGCTAAGACCCTCAATCTATCACAGCCTAAAGATGGGGAGATGGATGGCTGGGGGACAGTAGAACGGCAGTAGCAGTGGAGTCTGGTGAGGCACAGATGTGAGCTTCAGAGAAGAATAGTCTGGTCTGATGTGTATTCTTTGCTGTATCTCCAGCACCAAAAACAGTACCAGATACACAGAGGACATGCAATAAATATCTATTGTTGTCATACAGCATTGCCTCTCCCTGCACACTCCCAGCAAAATGGCTGCTTTTGGGCACACATTCCCCTTCTATGCTGGCCCCAAGCCAGCCTTCCCAATGGATACCACCTTGGCCACCATCATCATCATCTTTCTGACTGCACTGATCACCTTCATCGTCATCCTGCCTGGCATTCGGGGCAAGATGGTAAGAAACAAACCCAGTCCTGGAGACCCCTCAGGGAGACCTTGGCCTTGGGGTGAGGGGTCCAGACTCTCTGGTTACAACCAGACTTCAGGAAAGAGACCCCAGTGCTGAGAAACTATCACCACCACCCCCAGGCAGAAAGCTCCCATTAACTGATTCAGCAGATGAACCCCAAATTGTGTGCTAGACACGCTGATCTCAATTGACCAGGTGATCTCAGTTTTAGAATTCCTGCCCCTCTCCCAAGTCTGGAAAGAGGAAGGGTGGGCTTGGAAGGAGGGTACTCCTTACTGAACCCACCCACCCTGTGACTCAGAGGCTGTTCTGGCTGCTGCGGGTGGTGACCAGCTTATTCATCGGGGCTGTGATCCTGGGTGAGTGTGAAGCGCAGCTGACTTGGGCCACTGCCTCCATCCCATAGACTCCCCTCAGCACCCAGTCTGTCCTCTCCTTGTTTCCTCACAGCAGCAACCCTGCTTCAGGGCAGCTTCCAGACCCTGCCCATACACCTCTTCCGCCATGACCTTATCCCCTCACTCTGACCCTCTCCTGGAAACATGCTGGATGTGTCTCTCAGCCTTCTTAACATTTTTATTCAGGGAACACAGGTCCAAAAGAATGTCTGTGGGGAAAGGGCCTCTGGAAAGAGGAAAGGAGGAAATGGGGTGGGGGGGGCACTGTTTGCTTTGCTCTGGTGATTAGGCAAATGGGACCAATGGAAGGTCTCTGTGCTGAAGCTCTCTGCATTTGCCCAGCATGCTTCCTCTCCCAGCTCCCTTAGTGACTCTCCCTAAAAGGGGAAGAAAGGGAGGAAAAGGGCAGAGTGTGATCAGGAGAAATCTATTCATCCCATACATATGGTTGGCAGACTTACCATGAGCCAGACTCTAGACTGGGTATAAATGGTGACCTAAACAGACATGGGCCCTTTGTGTTTCTCCCTCTGACCCTAACCCAGCAATGCCCAGACCTGAGTTCCCATATGTCCAACTCCCCAATCCCAGCTGTGAATTTCAGTTCTGAGTGGTCTGTGGGCCAGGTCAACACCAACACATCATACAAGGCCTTCAGTTCTGAGTGGATCAGCGCTGATATTGGACTACAGGTTGGGCTGAGAGGAATCAACATCACGCTCACAGGTGAAGGAGGGTTCTGCTGTCTCTGGGATCTATGTTGGGTGTGGTCCAAATAACTACAGGACACCCAGCACTGGGGCTGGGAGGGTGTGGGGGGATAGTAGGGAGGGAAATCCAGAGCCTTGGAAGTTGTCTTCCCTCAGTTGAGACCAGTTCCTGTCCCTCTGCCCAGTGTGGGTGAGCCCCTACAAGGCCAACGCCCCATTCTGGCCCTTGGGTTTCTGTTGAGCACAGCTGCCGTGCTCCCCAGGGACCCCTGTGCAGCAGCTGAACGAGACCATCAGTTACAATGAGGAGTTCACCTGGTGCCTGGGCACGAACTATGCTGTGGAGTATGCAAAGGCACTGGAGAAGGGGCTGCCGGACCCTGTGCTCTACCTGGCCGAGAAGTTCACCCCAAGAAGCCCATGTGGTCTGCACCACCAGTACCGCCTGGCAGGACACTATGCCTCAGCCACGCTGTGGTGAGGGTGGGAAGGAATGAGGTGGAAGCCCCGGTGGCCTAGATTCAGGAACAGGGTTCCTACCTATCTCTCCTTCGCCTATGTGGATATCCTGGGTAGGATGGGCTGGCACCAGTCACCACAGCCCTGGGTTGGGAGGCCCAAGGGCAGGAATTCTTACCTCATATATATGGGTCATATTCTTGGGTTCCTGAGTCTCCACCTGGGCTACTCCAGCTCTGCTGGCAGGTAAAGATGCCTAGACCAGTGCTCACTAAGTCCTGGCTCTCCAGGGTGGCATTCCTCTGCTGGCTGCTGGCCAACGTGATGTTCTCCATGCTTGTGCTGGTCTATGGTGGCCATATGCTACTGGCCACGGGCATCTTCCAGCTGTTGGCACTGTTCTTCTTCTCCATGGCCACATCACTCACCTCACCGTGTCCCCTGCGCCTGGGCACTGCTGTGCTGCATACTCACCATGGGCCTGCTTTCTGGATCACACTGACCACAGGTGAGACCCAGCCCTAAAGACAGACACTGGAGGGCTCAGGGCCAGGGACCATCTCATAATGGTGAGTTTCAGGATCTGTTTCTGGAGACCAGGAAGGCTTTGCCTTCTTTAAACTCCTCCTTCTTGAATCCCTCACCTCCTGGTTTTCTCTCCCCAGTGCCACTTACCCTCCTGCCTCATAGATGCCCACTCCCTGTATCTTCTCTGTCCCTGTCATGTCACTCATCTCCTAATTCTCTTCACCCAGCGCTTTCCCAAATCTTCCAACACTCTCACTTCCTCCAAACACCCTTCTCTGCATCCCCATTCCTAAAACCCTTCTCTGTCCTTGCCTCACACAGCCATAAATTGTCCTGCATTTTTATTTTATTTTACTTATTTATTTATTTATTGAGTTGCAGTCTCACTCTGTCACCCAGACTGGAGTGCAATGGCCACTCCCGGCCACCACAGCCTCGACCTGCTGGGCTCCGGCGATCCTTCCGCCTCAGCCTTCCAAGTAGCTGGAACTACAGGCGTGCTACCACACCGGGCTAATTTTTTTATTTATTGTAGAGATGGGGTCTCACCAAGTTGCCCAGGTGGATCCCGAACCTGCGGGCTCAGGCAATCCACTCACCTCAGCCTCCCAAGGCGCGGGATTACAGGGTGTTTTTATTTTTTTATCCCACTGTGTCCACCTCCTCAAACATTTCCTCATGCCTCCCTCTATGTGCCCTGTCCTTCCCCAGCATTTCTCTTTTCTGTTTTCAAAATTCTCTCTCCTCTCTCTGCTGGGATATGACTGAAAAAGCACTGGGCTTGGAGTCTGGAAACTCAGGACAACAGAACTACACCAGCCATATAACCCTAAGCCAGTCACCACTCTGAGCCCAAGTTGTCCTGAAGCAGGGACTCCAGGCCTTTTTTGGAGTTGTTCTGCTGCTCCTAGGAGAGGATGTCCTTGGAAGGTGTTACTAGCACTAAGGTGAGACAACTGTTGCCCTCGCCCCCAGGACTGCTGTGTGTGCTGCTGGGCCTGACTATGGCGGTGGTCCACAGGATGCAGCCTCACAGGCTGAAGGCTTTCTTCAACCAGAGCGCAGAGGAGGACCCTATGCTGGAGAGGAGTCCTGAGGAAGGGGGACTCCTGAGTCCCCGCTACCGATCCATGGCTGAGAGTCCCGAGCCCCAGAACATTCCTCTGTCAGAGAATCCCTCCACCCAAGCGTGCTGTAAGGAAGAATACCTCAGAGAGCCTGACTGTGCCCTCTAACAATCCGCTCCCTGGCAGCCACCTGCACTTCCAGACCTCATTGGAGCCCCATAAAACCACCAGAACTGCCCTCAGGGTGGGGTGTGTCAGACCCCCAGCATCAATCTGTAGGTGGAGTAGAAAAAGGAGGCTCTACCTACTGATATTAAGAAACAAAACAAAACAAAAAGCCCTAAGGAGCTGAAGGGATGTTGTGCCTGCCCATAATCCCTGTTGCCACGATAAGACCAAGCAGGGGCTGTCCTGTTTCTGCGCGGCAACCCTGCTTTTCTTTGATGCTTTGCTTCTTCAAGACACCATTCGCTGAAACCCAGCTTCATCCACGTGATGTGTGTGTGACGTGGGGGAGAGGGCTTATAGTTATTCCCCTGTGGTCCCTCACATCCCTCAGCGCCCCTCCTTTTTCCTGGGTCCCTTTTGTTCTCTACTTCCCCCCACTGTGGGTGACCTCTTGGTACAATGAAAGGCAACAGTGAAGGGGAGAAGAGACCACACTTCTCTTCCCAGCTCTAACATGAACAGCTGTGCCACATTCTCTTTGAGTTTCAGCTCCCAAATTTGCCAAATAAGATTGTTGGATTTGCCAAGGACCTGAGAATCTCAGAATGTATATATCTTTATGTCTTGCTGACATTCATCTTGGCCCTCAGACACCACCCCCAAAAGAAGCCGGTGGCAGGAATGAGTGAATCACTCCAGAACGCGGTTTCTTCCCAGTCCATTCAGCTGGGCTAGCAGAGGGGTACCTCGATGGGAGGATGACCTTCCTGGTCACTGCAACTAACATCCGCCTGCAGAGGCTCAGGAAGATGCTGGCTCCGGTAGCTTTCCCTTCGGCGTCACCAGAGGGCGCCCCTCTCCCATTGCCTTTCCTGGGTTCCTCTGGCTTCTCCGAGAGAAAAACCGGTTTCGCAGCACCGCAGGGTGTACTGGGCGGTCTCACGCGTAGCGAAACTTGACCGAGTGCGGGCGTCCCCCAGAATCATGAAAGTTAATGCG